>VDFB02389913.1:0-48208 GCA_007258455.2 Sequoia sempervirens
TGTGACAACTAAGGCCAATAATAATGCTCACTGATAGTGGCAATGGTCTTATCCCGACCAAAATGTCCTGCCATTCCTCCACTATGCTTCTCCTTTATCAGGTTCTCTCTCATGGAACTCCTCGGGATACACAATTAACTTCCCTTAAATAACATGTCATCCTGGATTATGAAATCCAGCCACCTTGTCTATCCCTTTGTTATAGGTTCTTTGCAAACTTTCCAAGCCTCTGTGAAATCGGGATCTTTTGCATATAGTGTCTTAAGTTCATTGAACCCAACCACTTCAATCTGCATCTTTGTCATCAATGTATGCCTCCTACTTAAGGCATATGCAACCCTATTTGACTTCCCACTCCTATGTTTCAAAACAAAGGTATAACTCTGCAAAAACTCTACCTATTTCATATGCCTCTAATTTAATTTTCCCTGACTATTTAGGTACTGTAAGGTCTGATGATCAGTAAATAGAACAAATTCCTTCGGCAACAAATAATGTCTCCATTTCTTTAATTCTTGAAGTATTGCATAAAATTATTGATCATATACACAATACTTTCTCTTGGCATCATTTAACTTTTCACTGAAATAGGCAGTGGGCTTACCTTCTTGGCTCAACACTGCTCAAATGGCACAACCACTGGCATCACAATCCACCTGAAACACCTTGTTGAAATCTGTGAGGGCTAGAAAAGGTTGCTCTGTTACCTTCTGCTTCAACAATTCAAAACTCTTTGTTGCTCCAATGCTCCACTTGAATTCTTTTCTATCCCCTCATTGTTTCAGTCAGGGGTCCACAAATACTACTGAATTTTCTAATGAACTTTCTATAAAAACTAGCCAAACCATGGAAAGATCTCACCTCGGTAGCAATTCTTGGGGTAGGCCATTCCAGAATAGCCTTCACCTTCTCTGGGTCCATCTTGAGACCTTACCGAGACAACAAACCCCAAGTACACTAACTCCCTCTTCACAAAGTTGCACTTCTTAGGATTAATCAACAGTTTCTCTTCTCTTAACTTCTCAAAGGCTCTCCAAATATGCATCGGATGCTCATCCAACGTCTTACTGAAAATCAAAATATCATCTAAATACACAATAACAAAACTTCCCAGAAATTCTTTTAGTACCTCGTTCATGAGCCGCATGAATGTGCTCGGTGCATTGGTTAGTCCAAAAGGCATGACTAACCACTCGTATAGGACCTCTTTAGTCTTGAAGGCAGTCTTCCATTCATCTCCCTCTTGAATCCGGATCTGGTGATATCCACTCTTCAAATCAATCTTTGTGAAGCACTGAGCTCCACTCAAACAGTCCATCAGGTCATCCATCCTTGGTAGGGGAAATCTGTACTTGATTGTTATCTTGGTTATGGCTCGGGAATCTGTACACATCCTCCACTCCCCATCCTTCTTTGGTGCTAGTACTGCAGGTACTGCACATGGACTCAAACTCTCCCGTATCAAACCCTTTCTCAACAACTCTTGAACTTGTCTTTTCAACTCATTTTCTGCTGGAGTCATTCTATGAGCTGCCTTATTTGGAAAACTAGCACCAGGAATCAAGTCAATCTGATGACTGATCTTCCTTATTGGTGGTAAACCCTCAGGTACATTATCAGAAACAATATCCTCATCCAACATCCCAGAAACTTCTTCTAGAACCTTCTCACTATCCTCCTTACTCACTCTAGGAATCAATGCATAACACACACACTCATGCTTCATACCTTCTAAATTTTTTCTTCCATCTACATAACAAATTCTAGCACTACTTTTGCCTGCTTTTGATCTCCTTTAGGGGTTTCAACTTGTGACGAACCCCATCCTTTGTCAAGGAATAAGTGTTTACATGGCCATCATGTATAGCTCGCCTATCGAACTACCACAACCTCCCCAACAACATGTGACATGCATCCATGGGGATGATATTACAGAGTACCTCATCATGGTAGCTCCTGATCTTGAACTTTACTAGGCACTGCTCATTGACCAAAACTTTGTGGTCTTTCTGCAACCAGGAAATCCGATACAGATGCGGGTGTCTTTCCCTCTTTAGCTTCAACTTTGTGACCATCTCTTCTGACACCAGATTATCGGTGCTCCCACCGTCAATAAAGACATCACAACATTTTCCTTCACACTTGCACCTTGTGCAAAACAGATTCTTCCCTATTCTAGTTCCTTTTCCTCAGTCACCAGGGCTCTCCTAATCACTAGGGCTTCTCCCCTTTCAGCATCATCTGAATGTTCATATTGGGCCTCCTCATCTGCATGTACAGCCAGCTACGACTTTCAGCCTTTTTTCACCACCCTTCCTTGGTGTTGTGGAAATTCATAGGCTCGATTCCCTTCTTCACCACACTGGAAACACGTTCCTTTGAAACCACCTCTTCCATATCCTTGTCCATATATCCCTCATTCTCTACCTCTTTGATCACCACTATTTTGATCACGAGGGCGGTAGAAATTGTCATTCCTTTGACTTCGGCTAGTACCCACATCTTCACTTTTCTTTTCATCATCATTTCAGCTTCCTAAAGGTCTTCCATTGCCCTTCCACTTTGACCTCCTCATCCTTTTTGCTTGCCATCAAATCTTTTGTTCAGCTTCTCTTCCACCTTCAAAGCAAACTGATACACATCCTCAATGGTGGTCATTCTGACTAGGCTTAACTCCTCCTGTATGCTCAGTCATAACCCATTAAGATATCAGGCTACCTTCTCCTTATTGACCTCTGTGTGGCCCATTCTGATGATTATCTTGTGAAAATATTCAGTATATTCTTTCACAGATATGCTTCCTTGCTTCAACCCTTGCAATTTCTTCAATAGATCTAACTCGTATTCCACTGGTATGAACTGCTTCTTCAGTTTCTCTACCATGCGATCCCATCTGGTGATATTTCCTTTTCCTCTTCGATTTCTTTCCAACTAGACCTCTTTCTACCAAATACTGGCATGGCCCTTTAGCTTCATTTTTGTAAACTTAACCTGATCTGGGTCCTCTATTTCCTCATACTCAAAATATTCTTCTAGCTCGTTGATCCAGTCAATCAACTCTTCCGGGTTCAGACTTCTAGAATAACTGGGGACTTCTGCTCTAGGTCTTTTCCTGATCTTTGAAATGGCCCTTATTAGTCGCATTTGGTCTTGATCAATTGCTTCTTCTTCCTCTTCTACATTTGAACCTTCTTCCTCTCCTTCATCCTTAATTTCCTCCCTCGGGTTTAACCCTCTTCTCAACTACTCTTGTAACACGTCAATCTATCTTTGGAGGGTTGCCAGTGCATCTCTTCCACCAGTATTTCTACCACCTCGACCACCTCTAGCACCACCACGCCTACTAGGCATCACTCTTGGAGGAATCTTTCTTGACCTCGACCCACAACCATGGTCCTGGTGTGAACTACCTCATGATCGGCGATCTATCCACATGCTCAAGAAAAACTGCTCTGATACCATTTGATGAGGGCGTCACCGAGACTTAGAAAATAACCCACAAACAAGAGAATAATATTATTATTCAGAAAATGAAACTTCTTACATGCAAAGGATCTCAAATCCCCAAGTTTACAACACATGCAAGTTATAGAAAGCTACAGAATCACCCTTCGCAATATGCGAGCTTGTCCCCAAAAAAGTTACCCAAAAATTAGAAACCCACCCATAAATAGAGCTCCTCTTTAGTTTGGAGCCAAAACAACATTCAAATTTTAGTTTAGGCGGTTTGGCACCAAAAATTTACAACATGAAGTTCAAATTTCAAAAGAGCATTTGCAATTGTATCTTTTAGAAAGTGCGCCAACTTCCCGGGGCCATAACTTTTGATCCGGGACTCCGATTCGCGAACCGTTTGAACTGTTGGAAAGGTCACGAAGTCAATAACGCACTAAAAATATACTACGCCAATTTCAGAAAGTTTCAGGGCCGATCCGGGAACTCTAAGTGCCTCAAATCTAACTCGGAAGATTTTCAGGTGCAAATCTAGGAAACTAAAACTGCAATATCTTTCCACCCAGGAATAGAAAATAAAAACCGTAAATTGGGAATTTTATTATGATGAAAAGGGGTATCCAAAAATGTAAAAATATCTAAAAACTGATAAACTTGAAATTTAACTATTTTTGGGTGATGCAAGATTGCCCTTACACCACTGGATGCTCCTGCATCAATTTAGTCATTAATTTTAATCATCATTTTGATCAATTTGGTAGTATATTTAGGCATTTTTATTCACTGATTTAACATTGGTCATATATTTAGTCATATTTATTCACTGTTCACTGATTTTTGTCAATTGGTAGTATATTTAGTCAATTTAATTATTAATTGATTTCAATTAGTAGTATATTTAGTCACTTTGATGCTTGCATTTAGTCATTAGTATATTTAGTAGTATATTTTGAAGCTTGCACAATGAAACAACTTTGAGAAGGTAAAAGAAACTTGTTTTATTGATAAAAAATGCTTACAAACAACATACAGATCTGAAAATAAGTTACAATGCTTTCTCTTTGCTAAAACAACCTTCATGGTTACAATACATAGCTCAAAGAATGAGCAAGAAACTGATTTTCTGAGTATCACTGAGCATAAAAGTACAAAGACATTCATAGATGTCTTCTTCACAAATCCATGACTGTCCCATGAAGCTCACTGTCCTAGTTCAAGATCACACTGTCATCTTTGTCAAGATTCATTCTCATGCAATCAACTTGCTCTAGTTCATAAGCTGCCACTGTGAATTGTTACCTATAGTGATGAAATGTCCTTATCTCTAATATAGAAATCAACATCCCATTATGATACTACTATTGCAAAATATCTATGTGTTTGCTCACTTGTACCAACTCTATGGTACTATCCTAGGTGTTCATGCATCTAACATGGAGACTCTTGAATATCATGAGATTTAGCACTATCAAATGTATACTAGAAGGATGTCTCCTTACCCCTTTAAATGCCTCTTGAGATGCTGACAGGATTGTAACCTTTGCATAGTTCTTCTCATTGAATCTAAGACTATCTTTTAATGTTTGTATGATCAAATGTCTTTTACATAAATCTTTCCCCCTTGACAGTCACTTGTAGATTTTCTTCATGCGTAGTTGGAAGCTCTTTCACAAACTTTCCTTTCAATCCTCACTGTCATACATCCTCATTTGCAAGCATATTCACTCAAGTTTGAGGAGTGCTTCTACCATGGTCATAATTATTTTGGAAATACTGTCATTTCCATGATTCCATTTTATCAGGACCTTCACTTTGTGTTTCCAGGTTAGATTGAAACTATCCAATCTCTTCACACTCTTCTCACTATATTGTTTCAAACGTCCTAGTGTCTTCTACTTATGGCTCTTAGTGTAATTCTATCATCCATGGGTCTTTAAGTGTTGCTTAGCCTCAAATGACTATCATCGCCTTTTGAGAAGGTCCTCTTATTCTTTTTTAGCCATATCACTGTCATAATCGTTCCTTGTGGGTGAAACCATGATACGAAGGATTATTGCAAACAACAAAGAGAGGATTTACAAAGAAAAAATATGGTTTTCAATACTCGATGAATGATTTTTTTTAAAGTTTTCCTAGTTAGACCATAATGAAAAATCTATAGAACATTATCAATAAAAAACTAACAATTGTTAGACTTGATAGACATGATCATAAAAAAAGATAAGCTAAACTAACCCTAGACCAAAAACTATAAACAAGTTATACAATATGCACACTATATAAGATTCAATAAGGGGGGTTTTACATAAATGAAAATGATTATGTGCCTATGTTTTTTACTCAAATACATATACCAGACTATTAACAACCATGCCTTACAAATGAGATTTTTAGATATTGAAGGAAAGAAACACACAAATGACACTTTCGAGTTTGCTAAAATAGAGACCAGCTATTTAGTACAAACAAAGATTGAAGGAATACAACACACAATTTCAAGAAATAAAAAAATAATTGGAAGTCCATGCAACATAACTCTAGCCATGATAGGTGAATTATTTAGTTGGGCTTGTTTGTTATCTGAGGAGTTATCTAAATCCAAAGTTGCATTATTAGTTGTGGAGGATTTTCTATGGTAGAGATGTATGGAAAATGTGGAAGCATAGAAAAAACTCATGAAATGTTTGACATAATGCCTCAAAGAGATGTAATCTCATGGAATGCAATAATTGTAGGATATTCACAAAATGGATTTGTTGAAAGGGCTTTCAAAACTTCCAAGCAAATGCAATTGGCAATTCTAAATCCAAATTCTACAACCTTTTCTAGCATCCTCCCAGCCTATGACAAAATGGGAGCTTAGCAATAGGGTATAGAAATCCATCAAAGAATAAAGGATAGATTTGTCAATGTTTTAGTGGCAACTGCCCTGGTAGACATGTATGCAAAATGTGGAAACATAGACAAATCACACAAACTATTTGACAAAATGCCTCAATGAAATGTGGTCACATGGAATGCAATGATTGTGGGATATGCACAAAATGGATTTTTTGAAAAGGCTTTAGAAACTTTCAAGCAAATGCAATTAGCAGGTGTAAAGCCAAATTTGAAAACCTTTGCTAGCATCCTCCCTACTTGTGCCAAAATGGGAGCTTTGGAACAAGGTATGGACATCCATCCCACACACTCGCCAACCTCTCTAGTCACTGTCATAGGGTGGTGGGGTAGTAGAATTTCAAGGAAGACATATTTTGGGTATTTCATTTGGTGTGATTACTGCCTCACCTACTTATCTCCTGCGAAGGAACTTTTGTGTGATTTAAGTCCAAGCTCATCCGCAGCCTTGTAAGAAGCCAGAGCATGAGGGTGTGGGATGGCAGGCTCTCCCCGCATCATTGCGAAGGAACTTTTTTGTGTGCGCGGGGATGCAGGGATGATGAGATTTTACTTTTGGATGTGATGATCAATGTTGTACTTGAACATTCTAAGGTTGAAATGTATGGATAGAGGAATTTTGACAGATGTAGTTTCAACTACCCTGGTAGACATGTATGCAAAATGTGGAAGCATTGACATGCATGTAACTTGTTTGGTAGAATTCCTCAAAGAGATGTCATCTCATGGAATGAAATTATTGTGGGAGATGCACAAAGTGGATTTTTTGAAAAGGCTTTAGAAACTTTCAAGCAAATACAATTAGCAAGTGTAAATCCAAATTCGAAAACCTTTTCCAGCATCCTCCTTGCCTGTGCCAAAATGGGAGCTTTGGAACAAGGTATGGACATCCATCATAACATAATGGAAGGGAGAGTTTTGTTAGATATTATAGTTGGAAATTCTCTGGTAGACATGTATGCAAAATGTGGAAGTATAGATAAGGCACACGAACTGTTTGATGGAATGACTCAAAGACATTCCATCTCTTGGAATGCAATGATTGCAAGATATGCATAAAATGAATTTTTTAAATAGAAATTGTTGTGATAGATGCAAACTATTTCCATCATTTTAAATAGGGACAATGTTCTTAAGGAGATGATTGGTGATGCTAACTGAAGCAATCTGAAAAATAGACTTGCAATATGTTGTAGTGGTAACTGCCTTGGTAGACATACCCATGAAGAGTTTTTAATGCACCTTCAAAAGATGCAGTCATGCCTATCTTAGCCTATTCTCCACATGAACATATGTTCAATAAGATAATAGAATACAAAATAAAATAAATAGTTTAACTAATGAATTGTAGAAAATAGATTTTTGTAGTTTATATTCATATCGTTGATTACATTCATTGCATTGCACATCTTTCAAAATCAAAGCATTACTTCACATTGCATAACTAATAACTAGATGCTGATAGATGACAAAATTTCAATCACAATATAGTTTATTACGAATTCAACCTAATTGGTTATGCAATTACTTCACATTGCATAACTAATAACTAGGAGCAGCTACCAATTGCATTAGCTTGTCATGGCATTCCATGAGACCACATTTCTTTGAGGCAATTTAATTTTCAAACAATTCACTACCTTTTCTATGCTACAAAATTTTGCATACATGTCTACCAAAGTATTTTATCAAATAGTTCACTGCCTTATTGCTATTATCTACTATTGTCACGCATCTCATGGCATCTTTATCACTATCAATGTGTCTAGGAAATTCATGACTTGTCCTTCCTACGACTGCCTTTAATAGTCCAAGGCTATCCTAAAATCCACATTCATGTTCATTGTACTAAACATTATCATGCTTGTGCTTACATTATGGTTTCACTGTCATTTTATGGTGAGTGTTAAACTTATTGTTATGATTGTCCATAGTTTTAAGAAGTGGTTGTCTCTTTGATTTGACATTTCACTTGTCACATTTCACTACCTTCATTTATCTTTGCACAGTCCACTTGACATGTATTTTAAATGACTATCTCTTTAGATGAAGTCACTACCCCTTGACATTGTTAATGATTATTTGACATTCATGACTATCCAATGATTTCTAATAGACTATGTTGTATCTTTTAACATTGATTACTTATCTTGATTGTCACCAATTTCTCCTTAAGATCTCTACCCACCTGTGTCTCTTGGCCTTGCCTTAGTAGCAGAAGCTTGATCGCTTCCCTTTCATATATTCCTACATATTTCACTATCCTTGGTATGTCAATCACTTAATGTATTCTTTCCATGTCACAAAACAAGAATCTTCTATCATGAACAAGGTTGTGGTATGAAGGCCTATAGCATACTTTGGGATCTACTCATTTCCTATCAAATTTCCCCATAATAACCCTTGTTATTTTCATGATGGACATAAGACTATGCATTACTCTTCAATTTGAATTTTTTTTTATGGAGTTACCCTCTCAAATGACACATGAATACATAAATTTGAGAGGACTAAAGCAATACCAATGAAAATATAAGGAAAAACTCTCAAAACCTGCAACATTGACATTAGAAAGGTGGGTGCAGAGCTCAATGATTTGATGATCTCATAATCGCATAGAAAAAACATTATTTCTTTAGGAAAAATCAAGATGACTCAGAATAAAGAATATTTTATGGAATGATTTCATAACCTTTCTATATTGGTGACACTCAATAAGCCTATATTGGAGAAATTGGCTTGGAAAATGAAGGCAGTAGGGTATTTCCAGATTCAAGAATTTTACTTAATGTTGTGGAATAGAAGAAAAAAGAATCATTTATCTACCACCATAGTGAAAAGTTACCAATTGCATTTGGTTTGTTAAACATGGCCCTTGGTACAACTATTAGAGTTGTTAAGAACCTTCAAGTACGTTTTGATTTTCACACTACATCTAAATTCATCTCCAAGATTGTTGCAAGAGAAATTGTTTTGAGAGATATGAACCATTTCCATCATTTTAAAGAGGTACAATGTTCTTGTGGAGAATATTGGTGATGCTAAATGAAACAATCTAAAAAATAGGATTGCACTATAATAATGTGCAATACATCAGATATCTAGTCACTGATAGAAACTCATCATTATAGAAACTCATGCAACATAAAAACTTAAAACATTTTAGGAATAAAAGTCATTGAATGTTCTTTCAGAGGTGACCAACAAAAGGATATAAGTTATTGAAGGATATAAGGAATATCATGAATAAAGGATAATCCATAAGAAGAATTGTCAAAAAAGATTTTGGCTTCTAAGGGCTTTCTACCACTTCTAGGGTTTTTCACCTAAAAGGAGAAAGATGGGCCAAAATGGGCAATGTCTACACTCAAAATCAATGCAAGTATAGATGAAATATGCCTAGATGCAATGTCTAAATGCAATAAACTGATAAAATGAATGATTTATTAATGCAAAACTAAAGAAATACAAGTTGTTTGAAAACACATTATGATATGCAAAATAACCTAAGAATGCAAGTAAACAATGATAGAAATAAACAAGATTGGAGAGGTACACCTAGAAACTGAAATGTGATGTAGAGAGGCTCTGGAATCCTACAATTTTTGTTGTTGAAGTAAATTGGGACATTTACGCCAAGTTGGGTGACTTAGTCTTGTTTTAGGGAGATTCTACCAAAACAGGTTTATGCCAAATGGGTACTCAAAAATGTAAAAATCACTTTTCAGGCCTGGTAGTGGGACTAATTCACCATAGATGGTGACTTACTCCACTTGGGAATCTTAGGAAATTTGGGGCAGGAATCTATAGCTTTTGGTCTGCAGGCACTTCCCTTCTTGACAGGTGTCTCATTCAGATTCTATAGAAAACAGGTTGGAAGAGGTCTCCAAGCTTCAATTAGGGCTTTGTTGACTTGAATGAGTTTGATGGATTGTTGACAACTTTTAAACACCTTTCTCTTTGACAAATCCGCATACAAGACCTACAAACACACATGCAAAGAGGGGAAAAAGGGTTAAGGGTTAGAGAATAGGGGTTTTCCTTGGTCAAACCCCAATTTGGTAATCAAACCCTATGAAATGAAATGAAATAAAGAGAAAACGATGAATGAATAACATGCAATGTCACAAACTCACCAAACCATTAATGTTGAAATCTAAAGATATGCAACAAGATGCTCCAATGGATGCTTGATTATGTCTTGAATGCTTGAGAATGATTAAGTGCACTAAAGAGATTAGGAAATTAGAAGATTGTAGGAGATGAAAAATGAGGGGAAAACCCTTTATTTATACTTGATTTTACAATATTTCCTGAAAATAACACATCACAGGCCGACCTCAAGGTTAAGAGAATAAAATTCTGCCAGAATTTTGAAATTATTTTGATTTTTGGGCCTAGTGGGACTAAGTCGCCCCAGGTGGTGACTTAGTCCCACCAAGGAAATTTTATTGGGTGTCAGAAATCAAAGTGCATTTAATAAGGTTTAACGGGAATATTCTAAAGAATACACTCAAGTAGGGTCAGAAAGTGTATTAAGGGGTCATTTAATCATAAGAAAGGGTTGAATTAGTGATGACAAGTCGAGAAAAGCATGAGAGTTTGTTACAAACTTTTACAAGTTGAAATAAGACTTGGTAAGTGATAAAAAAGGGGTTATTTAAGTGAATTATAATGAAAGGGTCCTAGAAAAGTGTGAAAGTGGGTTACAACACTTCACAACACTTTTACAAGACATCCTAGAATTCTTAATGATTCTCAAGGGTCCAAGACCTAATGTGAATGTGTTCGCCACATTACAACATTTAATCAAGGAAAAATCAATCCAAAACCACTAGGAGGGCTTGAACATGAGAAAAAGTAGAAGGGTTACTTTTTTTGTGTCCACATGAATAATGAATGACATTCATGTGTTTTGAAAGGTGACAGTATAAAGATGTTTGATGAGTTGGATGGACCTGTAGAAGCATAAAATGGGTAGATACAATCACTAATATGTATGGTAGTAAGGAAGGTATAAAGGAAAGGCTGTGAGATATGATAGTCCTCAAGTTTTATGAAGTAAATGATAGAGCATCTCAAAAGATGATAGAATTAGAGCCAGTATGGTGTACCCCATGATGGTAAAATGAAATTACCAAGGAAATGACATGCTTAAGAGGTTAGCAACTACATGAGGTTTTATGACAATAAATTTTTCTTTTGACAATAAACAATAACATGAAACAAGAGCAAGAGTGGGTCATGATAAAGGACAAGAGAAGCAACAAATTTAGTGACAATAGTATAAAGAGGAGCATGCATAGTTTAGTATCAAAGGAGAATTTACTGTGACAATGTCCTTTTAATGATCATGTTGACAAATGACATTCCTTGTGAAATTCTCAAAAGAGGGAAAATATTTCTAAATGATTGAACATCACAGAGAACATTGAACAAGAGATAGTCAATGACAGGGTACAGTCACGTAGAAGTAGACTATGATAAAGAGACAACCCATGCATGGATGGAAAACAAGTATCATGAGACTCCATGAAAAACATAACCTATAACATTTAAGATAGTGTTTGGGTAGTATTTGCATGATAGAGACATTGGTTAAAAGAAATGAATGATAAAAAAGGTAGTCTATAGGAGCGTGACAGTCCATGAAGAAGAAGTATTTGTAAACAAGGAAAATGAGCAAGAAGCTAGTGCCAAGAGAAAAACATAGTCCAAAAGGAAAGATATCAAATAAATCATAGTAACAATCATATTCCCCTAAAAGAACCTCATGAAGATAACATGGACAAAATAACAGTATGACAAGCTAGCGCATAGGGAATTTTCATTCATGGATAAAGATGGGACACAATACATAGGGTCTTACATGATGTATGGCAATCCATAGAAGGTGGGTAGTGACTTTGACCACATGGGAAGCAATGATGAGTGGTTGTCTAACCAAAAGAATAGTCATGAAAGCCTATCTATCTCTCTAAGAGGATATTTTTCCTTATGTCTATTAGAGAATGACAAGCACCCTTAAATTACAATATTTACCTCGTGTATACAATATTTCACTCACTTCATACAAAGCACACAATATTTTTTTTCATATTAAATAAAATATGCTTACTAGGCTACTCAGGTTGTGCTTCTTCAATGAAAACAATTATTTGAAGAATATAAGTGTAATTTTTAAGCACATTTTGAAAGGAGCTTATCTCATAGAAGGTGGGTAGTGACTTTGACCACATGGGAAGCAATGATGAGTGGTTGTCTAACCAAAAGAATAGTCATGAAAGCCTATCTATCTCTCTAAGAGGATATTTTTCCTTATGTCTATTAGAGAATGACAAGCACCCTTAAATTACAATATTTACCTCGTGTATACAATATTTCACTCACTTCATACAAAGCACACAATATTTTTTTTCATATTAAATAAAATATGCTTACTAGGCTACTCAGGTTGTGCTTCTTCAATGAAAACAATTATTTGAAGAATATAAGTGTAATTTTTAAGCACATTTTGAAAGGAGCTTATCTCATAGAAGGTGGGTAGTGACTTTGACCACATGGGAAGCAATGATGAGTGGTTGTCTAACCAAAAGAATAGTCATGAAAGCCTATCTATCTCTCTAAGAGGATATTTTTCCTTATGTCTATTAGAGAATGACAAGCACCCTTAAATTACAATATTTACCTCGTGTATACAATATTTCACTCACTTCATACAAAGCACACAATTTTTTTTTCATATTAAATAAAATATGCTTACTAGGCTACTTAGGTTGTGCTTCTTCAATGAAAACAATTATTTGAAGAATATAAGTGTAATTTTTAAGCACATTTTGAAAGGAGCTTATCTGATCCTGCAGAGATGGACTGTCAGAAGTAGAATGAGATGAAAGCGTATTATATTTATAAGAAGGATGCTAAAATTGGATCTGAGGCTTTTGATAAAGTATCCTTTGGCCGAGGGTTGGATAAATTGGAATCCCTTAACAAGAGAGTACGTTTGATGTAATGATACTAAAAAATAAAAAAATAATTTCTCCTACAGTCAGTTTATTTCAGATAGTAAAAAATAAAATATCAATCTTACTCCATTGAGCTAAAAAAGACTTACATCTTTATCTGATCCAATTGCCTTAAGAAATCTCTTCATAAAAACATAAGGAGTTGGAAGGGTAAGATAAAATTTTAGATTATTTAGGATGAATTTCTCCTACAATCAGTTTTAATACAACATGGTTCATCAGTATAATAACCCATATTAAACAAAACATGAACTATGGGCATTTGATTCAATTTTGGAACTTGAGATTAAAATGTATCGAGTCTGTATATACCATTTGTAGAAGTTCAACTCTTGTGTAAGAATCCTCTATAATGTAAATAAAATCTTCAACAAGAAGAATATAGATCTCCTCATATTTGCATGCCACAAACATGGGAGCAACTGCAACAAGTTGTAATGAATTTCTTACTCTTGTTTGTCTTGAGAGATATCTATCAAGAATGATGATTAGCAGGAACAACGTCTCTTGCATGAGCTTGAATTCCAAATGAATCTAAACAACAAAGATGAATAGATGAGACTAATTATTGAAACTTAAAGAGAACGCCACATTTGAGAAAGAAGAAAGATCCAATATAACTTAGACATATGGAAAAGTGAGACCTTAATGATCCAATCCACCAAAATTTCTCTCATATTTTCATTTATGTCAAGTTGATGAGACATGTAGTCTAAAGGAACACAACTAAGGACCTGATATGAGATTTCATTTGATGGTGAGATTAATGCAATTTAAAATTGATGCTATCTATGTTCGATGGAAAAGGGCCAAGTAAATTGACACCCAAATACCTGTCATCATCTAAGAATGAACTAGTCCATGCTTTGTGCTATAACGCATATCATATAAATACTAGAGAGAAACAAAGAATTGTAGAAGGCTCAACTAATATAGAAAATTTTCTCCATCCATTCAATACATTGAAAAAGAGAAAAAAACACACCTTTGTTTCACAGTGGAACCTATATATATGATTTACATAGTCTACTATAGCTAATGGATTGCCCTTCTCTTCCTCATCTTCTAAAAAAGGACTTTGTAAGCCATGTATCTTAAAATGAAATAGAAGATAGAGCTCACTTCCTTGATATTTGTCATGATGTAATGATACTAGATGTGTTTCAAGTGATATTAGCAATTGCAAATCAGTTCAGGAAACCCTAAATCAAGATGTAACCAAACCAAGCTTCATGATTTCAATATGAATCTAAATGACTATTAAAACAACCGAGTAAGCAAGTAACATGGTCCGATTTCAACAACCCCAGAATTATTTGGGCTAATAGGATGTTAAATTTTCTATCCTTTCACATTTGTCTTATAGTGGGTTTTTGTTTTCAATCATTTATTATTTTGATTCATTTATGGTTTGTTACTTTCTCTCCAGGGTAGTTCAGTTGGGAAGAGTTTATGGGTGGCAAAGGATGTCACTAAAAAAGACAACTGGAAGGATCACACTCTACAGAGAAGATATAAGCAGTGTATTGTCTAGACTCTAGAACCTTTCTTGGGTTTGACAAACCAATATAATCTAAAGGAAACTAAAATTCAACATTGTTTCTCATGGGAGTGAGGCAAGATTGAATCACTTGAGAGACGTGTTTATGAGAAAAGTATAAAATCAGATATGTTCCCCCCTCAGATTTAAAAAGGGGGAAACCAAAAAGACTATAAAAAAAAGCCAGAACTTTGCTTCATACTTGAAATAACCCAATAATATTGTGTTTGTTGTACTTGTATTTGCTCATTTTCAACAAAATGGGTGTTTCCAGAACTTGAAAATTTTCAAAATTTATTGGAGACAGTGAAAAAGTATTGGAATCCAACCTTTGACGAGCTCATCTATTTTTTAAGGAAATAATGCGTCCAATCCAACAATGTCTTGAGCGTAGAGGTGGTCTTCTTCGTCTGACACATCTTCCAATTCTTTGAGAGTATCATGAATTACAAAGAGAGGAGCCATGACTCTTCTCTGTCAATTCTTGATCAGTTTGGGATGAAGGGTTTCTTTTGTTTGAATTATTTTCATCCAAAAAATTTCCCTCTCTATGACTTCAAAATATTTCCCACTCCCGCCAATGAAATATTTTTTTTAATTACCCACTTTAATATCATATTGTCTTTTTTTTTTGTGTGACTAATTATTTAGTCATTTTTATTTGTGTGACTAATTATTTAGTTGTTGTTTTTACCTGATGATCAAATTAGTCATTTATTTAGTCATTTATAGTTGTGTTACAAAAAATGACTAGAATTTACTCATTTTTAGTTGTCATGACTAAAAGTTTTAGTCACGTAGTCATTTATTTGCCAAATTCTATTAGTGATCCCCAAAAGGAAAAAAAAGACAAATAAAAGAAATAAAGAAAAGAAAAGGAAGATCTTTTGGGTCAACATGGAAGAGACATGAATGTTTCGATGGCTTGCGTCATCCCCAAAAGGAAAACAAAAGAAAAAAAAAAGAAACAAAGAAAAGCAAAGGAAAAGCTTTTGGGTCAACATGGAAGAGACATGAATGTCTCGACGCCTTGCGTCATCCCAAAAAGGAAAACACAAGACAAATGAAAACATAAAAAGGCTAAATGATAAAAGATTTATGACATAGAGAAAAATGAAGGTACAAATAAAGGAATGTCACTAGGAGAGAGAGAACGTTACAGGGGATCACATTGCACACATGCAATCGAACAAAAGAAAAAGAAAAAAGAACTAATGCAAAAGAATAGTAAGGAAAATGTGAGTCAACCTAAAGCAAGTCATCTACATCCAAATCATTTTCATTGTATATTGAAGGTGGGAAACTAACCAAAGGGACAATAACAAGTGTCGAAGTAGGGCCATCACCAAGTTCAACACTCTTCTTAAGAGAATTGTCGTATAAGCTCATAGAAGAGGAAAACAATGTATTCAATTCATTATGTGTTGTAAGAATGAAGAAAGGAATGAAGGTGTTGTCATTGATGTCAACTAGTCAACTGGTTATCTACTAGTTGTTGTTGGCTACATATGTTGAGGATATTAAGAAAATTGTATTAAAGAAAGTTTACAGGTATTCAGTTGTTGCTCCAGGTAATGATCTAGTATTTAACCTTATGTTCGTGTGGTTCAGATATGTTGGTCATGGTTGTTGAAGGATATTATATCCATATTTTTGGTTGTTGGTTTGTTGTGAAGTTCGAGTTGTGTTCACCAGTTGTGAACTATGTTTTTATGTGTTTTGGTTGAGGTCCGGTAGAAAAGTTGTTGGTCTGGATTTCTCTTTGTTCTAGAGTTGTGTTGCCCTGATTGCATTGAAGATATTTTTGGTTTTGAGCTTAATTTTTCTATGTGTTTTACACTAGTTTGGTCGACCTTGTGTTAAGCACTATCTTCAAAGTTGATGAAGCATGTTGGATCTATTTTAGGTCCCAATGAAGCATGTGTTTGGGTCACCCTCATTCTAATTCCACCCTAGGATGTTTTAGCACCGACCTAATCCTAATTTGAAGTTGGATGGCTGACTTTGGATCTTTTTCAAAGTTGGAGATAGCATAAATATAGGATGAGCTAGTAATGAAAAACATACAAGAGGAAAGAAGGAAGATAAGTGAAAGAGTAGACGTGGCTTTAATGTTATTCAAAAAGTGTGTGTGAGTTGTGTGTCAAATCAGTGTGAAGCTTAATGTTGAGTTTTTAGATATAGTGAGCAATAGGAGAACTCTATCATTCATGCAAGTTGATCAAGTGAATACGATGGAATTCTTTGTTGCATTGGGATTGTAGTCTCTTTGTGACAAGTATTCTTTATATCTCTATGGAAATGAGCCCTCTTGTAGCCCTGTTGGACAGTGAGTCCTTGTTTCAGGCAGTGAACCTTATGTTAGGCAGTGAGCCTTATGTAATCAATTTTGATATTCTCTATAGTGTGAGCTAATCCTCACCATGGTTTTTCCCTCATTGGTTTTTCCATGTGAATCTGGTGTTATTGTGTTTATGTGTTGGATTTGAGTTTCTACATTGGCATTTGATGATTAATCATTTAATTAGTTTTAAGTATTAATTTTGGTGATTAAATTAAAGGTTAAAATATGTGACAACTGATTCACCCCCCCTCTCAATTTTCCTATTCAACAATTGTTATCAGATCTTGGTTCCTTGGTGAAGAGCTTAACCGCTTGAGGAAGGTCCGAGATGGCTAGCAAAATGATCTTTGATTATCCGAGGTTTGATGGAACTAATTATGGTATTTGAAAAGTATTGATGGAAGAATATCTGGTGTATTGTGGATATGATGTGGAGAAAGCTTATAAGAATCCTTACACTCTTCTTGCTAATGGTCTGAGCACACCTAAAGAGATCAAAGCACATGAAGCGAACAATAAGGCGAAGTTCATCTTGAAGAATATTTTGATACATTCCAAGTTGATTAAGGTTCAAAATTTGAAGATAGCTAAGGAAGTCTGGGATCCTTTAGAGAGAGCATGTGATGGTGATGAAAGAGTTTAAGAGGAAAAATTGCAAAATTTGGAAACACAATTTGATCTTATACATACGTCTGAAGATGAAAATGTTAAAGCTTATGTATAGAGATTGGATGAGGTAGTGGCCGGAATGCGATCACTTTGAGCTACTATAGATGAAACCAGGATTGTAAAGAAGATTCTTAGAACTCTTCTTGATGCTTATAGTGAGAAGGTGAATGCTATTGAGCGGACAACAGATTATAAGACTTTTACTAAGGATCTACTGTTAGGATTTTTGGCATCTTATGAGATGAGGAAGCCAAGTCTAAGAAATGGAGGCAAATCAGAGTCTTCCATTAAAGCTACAAAAGTTGAAGATCCAGATGAAGAGAACTTTGATGAAATAGAAGCTAACTTTGTAAGAAGAATTAAAAAAGGTTTCGGTAAGTATGAAGGTAAGTTTCCCTTTAAATGTTTTAGTTGTGGAGAAATAGGTCATTATGCTACAAAATATTTGAAAAGAGCTAAAAGAAATAGACAAAGATATCAGAAAAAAGAAAGTAAAGAAGATTAACAAAGCTTACTATGTGAATGAGAATGCTAGTATTTCTGATGAAGATTTAGAATATGAAGATCCACATGACAATGAATTCTTGTTCTTGGTGATTAAGGATGAACCTACTTCTACTAATTCAAAAAAATAGGTAAAGGAAAGCCCTCCAGAGAAGAAGGAGAAAATTGAAGGTACGGTTATCTCTGCCCTACATGATAAACAAGAAAATAATTTTTGGATAGTTGGCAGTGGTTGTTCACATCACATGACTAGTGATAAGAGTAATTTTGTTAAAATTGAGAAATATGATGGAGGCTTGGTTATGTTTGGAGATGATACTGGTGCTAAAATCTATGGGATAGGTTCAGTAAGTTTCTATGGCAAGCATCATATTGATAATGTTTACTATGTTAAGGGTTTAAGGCATAATTTTTTGAGAGTTGGTTATATGTACAAAAAAGGATATGATCTTGTGTTTAAGGATGAGAAATGTGAGATCCGGAAAGGATCCAAAATGTTGATTTCTACAAGAAAGAAATATGAAGGGAATATCTATCAACTTAAGGGTGTTGATGGATGATGCTTTATGACTTAGATAAATGATAGTTGGTTATGGCATAGGAGAATATGTCACGTGAATTTTTATAACTTGGAAAGGATTAGTGTTGTTCAGGTTGTGAGGGATTTACCAAGAATTACAAATCCTATTAATGTTATTTACAGGAATTGTCAATTTGGGAAGCAAGCAAGAAATCATTACAGATTAAAGGAACAATCTACTACCAGACTACTCGATTTAGTTCATACAAATCTCTGTGTTCCTATGAGAGTGTGGAGTCTACTTGATAAAAGGTACTTTATGCTTTTAATTGATGATTATTTTATATATACATGGGTTACATTTCTTAGAGAGAAATCAGATGCATTATATAGATTCAAGGCATTCGAAGCAATGGTTGAAAATGAAGTGAATTTGAAGATAAAATGCTTAATATATGATAGATGTGGAGAATTCACCTCCCATGAGTTCAATTTTTTTTGTGAAGTGCATGGAATAAAGAGACAGTTATCTGCTTCGAGAACTCCTTAGCAAAATGGAGTTGTTGAAAGGAAAAATAGAACAGCTCAAGAGATTGCTAGATCAATGATCACTAAAGTCGGTTTACTGGAAGTTTACTGGAAAGAATCCATTCATACTATTGTTTATGTCTTCAATCGAGTTCAAGCAAGAGAAAACAGTACAAAGACTCCCTATGAGCTATGGCACGAAATAATTCCTATAATTAAATATTTCATGGTATTCAGAAGCAAATTCTATATTAGAAGAGATGAGGAAACTTTGGGTAAGTTTGATGCAAGAAGTGATGAAGGAATATTTCTTGGATACTCTACTAAAAGCAAGGCATACAGATGTTTTAATAAAATACTGAGAAATATTATAGAGAGCTCAAATGTGAAGGTTGATGAGACAGTGAAGAATTCTATTGATATTGATGGATGTGTGTCCAATGAACATGACTGTGCAAGAATAGAAGAAATTGTGGAAGAATAGGATAAAGATGAGCAGAAGAATCAGGATAAATAGGATGAAAGAGAAGAAGATGCTTTGATGATGTCCCCTAGGACACCGAAGTATGTACAAAGTGTAGAAACTAAAAATTGTCCTTCGCCTATGAACCCACCTTTTCATATTAATTCCTCCTTCTACTTGCATAGTTAAATAATTTTAATTATTTAATTATCTTTTAAGGTCATATTCCTCTATTAATTAAATAATTCTTAATTATTTAATTAATTCATTTTTTCCTTTATTCTTCCCTTGATTAGTTAAATAAATTTTATTTATTTAATTACGTCACTAATTGGCCCCTTCCTTTCTATAATTAAATAAATGTTTTTTTTTATTTATTGTCATTGGCCCCTTCCTTTCTATAATTAAATAAATTTTCTTTATTTAATTATTTACTAATTTATCATTTTCATCCACTTTTGAATTAAATTATTATTTAATTTAAAAGTCAACAGGTCACATGTCTTTTATAATTAAATAATGCTTTTATTATTTAATTATTCATCTTCGCTCCCAAATTAAATAATTTAATAATTATTTAATTTTCTCCAACAACCTCTTTTGTTGTGGCAACCTCATTATTCATGTCATTCTTATCTTCTCTTGTCTCATTCATTTTCCACCCTTGATTGAATTATCTCATAATTCAATCTTGACCATTAATCCTTGTCATTTCCCTAATTTTTCCCTGACCCTATTTCATACTACAACTTTCATTTTTCCATTTATTAAAACATCTTATTGACATCCAATCTCAACCATAAATCCAAATCAGACCTTGACTATAAATCAACCCTCTCATAAGCCATTTGGGGGGGGGGGCGAAGTTTGATTCTTCAAGTATCCTTATGCTGCCAAAATTATTCTTGAATCATTCATCCATTTCTATATATCATCATTCATCTATAATCTCCATCTCAATGTTATGTTTCTGAATTGAGCAACCAACATATCAAATCAATCAACCAATTCATCCATCATTGCGCCTATTTGAGGTATTGAAGATTTGGATAAGGTAATGCATGTTATTGTTTTCCCATTTTTATTTTATCCAAATTTTTCATATACATTTTGGTGAACTCGACGCGAACCCCCTAACTGATTTTTAGCTCAATATTTTGACAAATTTTGAGGAATTTTGGAGTTGGATCCTTTTTGTTGCAAGTTTTACATCATTTTGGGACAAAACCCTAGTTTTCAAATATTTGACCATATCTCTTAAAAAACTACGTATTTTCTCACAAAAAAAATTCTATAGGTTGGGGACAACATCAAGAGCTTCCAGTCCAAAAATTAGATTTTTTGGAGTTGTGTTTAATTTTTTATAATTGTTTTGTTATTTTTCATGAATAATCAATTTTGAGAGCAAATTAGCGAATTTTTCAGATATTTTTATATTTATAGAAATCTCTTTGAATTCTAGTAGGGGTCTTCTCTTTATGTTTTAATTTGGATGAAAAATAATTAGACAAAAAAATATATCTTTGAAAATTAGGGTGTTACAAAGATTTACTTATATCTCACAAATGGTTGCAGATTTTTTCACAATTTTTTTTTGCATATTTGGAATGATGTCAGGCGCCTTAAGTCCAAAAATCAGAATTTTTGGACCTAGTTTGGATTTCTTTACATTTTTGGAAAGCTCTAGAAATTTTAGTAAGGGTTTGTTCTTTGTGTTTTTATTTTTTATATAAAAAACATTTCCAAAAATCAGATTTGTCTTGACTAGTAACCCTCTAATATTAGTGATCAATTATCTTGTTAGGGTTTTGGCTTTGTTGTTGGTTTTGTGAATGTGTAGAAAAAATAAACACTTCAAAGGAAAAATTGGATCAAGTGGACAAAAATTTAGAGCTAAAGAAAGTCTAGCTGCACACATTTCATCTTTCATCTCTAATCATTGCTTGTCAACACACTTCAATTTGGGGCTTAAAAAGAACAACTTGTTTGATCACACATTTGGATTTTTGGGTCTAAAATCAATCTTGTTTGCTATCACATCATTGAAATTGGGCTTAAAAGGAACCATTGTCTTCCATCACACATTTTGGCTTTGGGTTAAAAAGAAAAAGTGCTTCCATTGTTTTCTTACACAAATTTCAATTTTCTAAAGGGAAATTAACAACTACGAGTGTGAACCAAGTGTATGTGTCAAGGAAAAATTTAGTGGCGAATCTTTGCCAATTGGCGAATTCTAGGAATCGGTCAACCCAAAATTGGCAAATTTCTCGCACCCATAGGGTATCCAAATCACCCAGAATTTACGAGACATAGGTCCAATGCATGTCAATTCGCCAATAATTTTCTTTATGAGGCATATTTAAGCAACAAATTCGCCATTGTCAAACTACGCATTTCAAATGGACTGACTAATATTTTTGCCTGAATCCCAGAAGCATTTAATAAAAAACATCTACATATTCGCCAATACTATTAAAACGACATTGTATCATGACCCATTTTGCCAATTAAAATTTATAAATAGTTGCTTGTGAAGACTCATTTTGCCAATTAAAATTTATAAATAGTTGCTTATGAGGACCTATTTCGCCAACAACATTAAAAAAATAATTAAATTTGAGGACACATTTCACCTTGAAAATTACAACGTATTCGCCAATTTTTTAATATACCATTTAAAAATCCCAAATATGGAATCATGGATTGATATAAATACAATCGAAAGTGTCATTTATTCTTACACATTTTGTTCGGTTCTGAGGTTCTACTTCTCAGTTCAGAATTCAATGAAAGCCAAAAACATAGACTTAAAGGTGAGTGATCACTAATCATTTCTTCATAGTGTTATTAGTTATAATAATTTTTCTTTATCTCTTTTCCATTCTTGCTTCAGTCTTAAAGATGATATTGAGTAGGGAATGGGATCTATATTATTATTCTCTGTCCTTCTTAAACAAGAAGACATTGTTTTCCAATTTTTTATTCAAAGTGAGAGATGAATATGTCAATCAAAACAAAGATTAATATGTCGAGCGACTTGAGTAGCAACAATAAGGCTCCTGCCACTCCTCAGGGTGGTGAAACTACTCCTGCCACTCCTCAGGGTGGTGAAACTACTCCTGCCACTCCTCAGGGTGTTTAAAATAGTCCTACCACTCCTCAGGGTGGTGAAACTACTCCTACCGCTCCTCAGAGTCAGGGTGGTGAAAATACTCCTACCGCTCCTCAGGGTGTTGAAAATACTCCTGTCACCCCTCAGTGTAGTGAAGATCAAGAGACTGAGAGGCCATCAAAACGCCCAAAACTTAGACGTACCATACAGTCTTACTTTGGAATTGCCAAAGCTTTAGATTGATCAGGTCAAGATGGAGCTACATCATCAAATCTTCCACCAAATATTGGTAGCATTCACAATACCTCAGCGCTAGTGGAAGGTCAAGTTGAGATTGTCATTGATTTAAATCAAAATGTATCAAATTCAAATGGGGATGGAAATACCGTAGAAGATGCTCCAAGGGATACCCTGGTTAGCCAGAATGAGATAATTGAAT
This sequence comes from Sequoia sempervirens, assembly GCA_007258455.2. NCBI lineage: Eukaryota > Viridiplantae > Streptophyta > Pinopsida > Cupressales > Cupressaceae > Sequoia > Sequoia sempervirens. The sequence goes on from VDFB02389913.1 coordinate 23,496, forward strand.
TGGATGAGGATGATGTTGGTAGCAAGAAAAGGAAAAACAAACCAAAAAAGGGGCATGAGTGGGAAATGACAAGGAATTTTCAACTTGGTTGGTTGTCAAAGTACCCATTCATTGTATCAATGGGGAAATTAGATGGTATTGAAAAAGAAACACATGCCAAATGTATGATTTGTACATTGAAGCTAAAGATTGAAATAATAGAAAAGCATATCGGTAAAGTTTATGAAAAAAAATCATAGACGAAAAGGAAAAATCAGTCTTATGAAGGAAATCAAAGGAAGAATGTCTTCATGTTAGGTATGCCACAGATTATGAAGAGCATCACCAAAGCATGTTGAAGCTTGTTGCATGTAAAGGTACACTTGAGGCTCAATTTGGAAAAGCAATGGAAGGAGAAAATATGTCAAAAACTGTTCAAATGATTGTTGTTTTTCATATTTTGTCTGAAGGGCGTCCTATGATAGACTACCCAGAATATTCTAGTTTATTATCTTTTTTGAATGTTCCTCACTATCCCTACACACATTGGTTAGTAAACATTGGATGGGAATGGGAAAAGTGTCTTGCTGGAGTGGAAAAGGAAGATTTAAAGGAGAAAGTAAAAGAGTCAAACTTCATTGCATTATCTTTAGATGAAGTTACTGCAGTAGACAATACTTCTTGGGTTTGTATGCATTTGTATATTGTACAACAACATGTTTTCCAAGCTCATCTTCTTTGTGTTCATAAAATGAAGGACAGTTCAACATCGCATAATATATTTGAACTAGTCAAAAAATATTTGAATGAAATTGTAGGTATGGATGAGTTGAAAATTGCAAAAAAGTTGGTGTGTGTAGGAGCTGATGGCTCTAGTGATGCAAGGTCAAAGGACCGGTGTTTGCACAAAGTTACAAACTACTTGTGTACCATACATGCTTGGCATTCACTGCATAGCCCACAAAATAAATTTGGCATTAAAAATTATAAACAAGTTTCCTACAGTATCAAAAGTTGAAAATCTAGTCCGCGAGATCCACACATACTTTTGCCGAAGTTGCAAAGATTTCACAGAATTTCAGAATTTTGTTGAGGGAATAACACCAAGAAACAAGCTTCTTAAGGATGTCGATACCAGATGGATCTCCCTGCATGGACCAGCGCAACAATTTATTTTAGAATATCAATGCTTAATTGGAGTGATGTATGAAAACTGTAGCATGGTAGACAAAGCTCCTAACCTCTTACATAGGTTAAGTGATATAGAGACACTCTTGACTTTAGCTAGTCTTCTCCCCATGCTGGATGAAATGAACAGTCTTGTGAAGAAATCCCAAGATAGAGCTATGTATATTAATGAATATGTCAAGTTGCGTAAACATACATGCTTGGCCCTCGATCATCTATATCTAGATTTAACACAAGATGGGGTAGATTATAACCTATGGCAGAAAATTATTGATTTGAATGATCCTAATAATTATTTATAGTTTAATGGAAGTGGGAACTTATGCATCTGTGTACGTGGATATGAGATACAAATGTACCAATGTAAGACTACCAGGCGCTCTACAGAGTACCTGTTAACAAGGAAGATTTTAAAGACATTGTTAAATCTGTTGGTGATAATTTGAAGGAAATTGCAAAATATCTTTCCTTAGAGATTCGTGAAAGATTCCCTCGAGATGAAATACTTGAAGCCATGAGTATTGTGTATCCTCAATTTTGGGCAAACCGAGATAACCCAAGATTTTTTCATGCTCAAGTAAAAATATTGATCGAATAATTTTTGAAAACTGTAACAATCAATGAGCAAAAAATAGAAGGAATTTTAAATGAAGATAAGCTAAGAAAGCAATGTAAGGATTTTGCAGTAGCTATTAAGGACCAGTATAAATCCATGGGCAAGACAAGGCCTTTGAACCAGGATCAATAAAAAGGGTTTGGACAAACTTAGGTCAGAGTGAAATATTGCGTGATAAGATATCAGAATATTTCAAACTTGTTGATTTATGTCAAAAAATGATATTGAGGTTGGTGGAGGATGAGAGAGTTTTCAGTACATTAGGGTTTTTGAAATAAAAGTTAAGAAACAAACTAGACAAGAATCTGGAAAATTGCTTGAGGATGAAAGAAACTGCGTATAATATTAAAAAAAATCCTTTTGATAGGGCACTCACAATCTAGAGGTCCACATGTGAAAGAAGAGGGACTGGTTTGTGCAACACTCCAATTCCAAAGGCTGGTACCAGTGGCACTACCGTGGGCAGTGAGACTGGGACAGATGACATTGACGAAAATGACATAGTGAATGTTGAATTTGAGACACGGGCCGAAGAAGGTGAAGAGAAAACTCAGAATCAAGAGCTTCAAGATGACTCTTTTACTCTATCTGATGTTGAATGCCAGTTTCAGGACCTTGACTCCATTTGGGAAATGGATGAGAATTAGCAGCTTTTAGGTATTTATACTGCACTACAAGATTCATGAATCAATTTCCATTGTTCCAAACTGTAGTTGATGATATTTTATATTATATTGAATGAAAATTGAAATTGTGAATCATTGCACTTCATGAATCATATTCCAAACTTTAGTTGATGATATTTTATATTGTATTCCATGAAATTGTGATATTTTATATTTTATATTGTATTCCATGGTATTGAATTTGATATGTTTTTTTGCATCATTTTTAAAGAACAACACTTATCACTCAACTCATAAATTCCTATTGCATTGACATTCACAAAATCTTTGATAAATAACTCAAAGAATATCAATCCATTCCTTGAACAGAAGTTAACAGTTCAACATCCACAACTTATAAGCTAGCAGAAGCTAACAGTTCAACATAAATAACTTATAAAGACATCCACACAACTTAAACAATAAAAGCTTAAACTACCAAATCACCTAAATTATTTACAGAACTCCTTACACATCCATCACCATAAAATATTTATTCATAGATAAACATTCCACAACAATGAAATTAACCAAAAATTTATCATTCCAATAATAGACAATCCACTAGAAAACTACTCAGCAAAAGCACAACAAATCCACACAGTACACACCATAACTCAAAGATTGTGCATGCATGAACTTCACCATTGTCTTTTTAGAAATTAAAATAAAAAAGTCTTTGAAGTATCAAGAGAGCCAAATTAAAGAAAATAACATAAAAACTAAAAACTAAACAACACTGACTCCTTCTCTTTCAATGTTTTCCACCTCATGTGCCTTTAATATTTGTTTGTATTCTCGATACTTGGTGACAATTGAGGTGATGTTTTTGCTCCCTGGCATTGTAGTAATCTGTAACCTGGTTCTCCATTTTCCCAAAGCCTTTTCAGAATCAAACAACATCTAAGATCTTCTCTCTTCTCCAGAATTATAAGCCTTCAAGTGGAGCTCCATTGCACTGAGTTTCGAGAAGGACTCCCATGTCACTGTAGCAGGATCAGATATTTCTTTATTGAATTTCTCTCTAAACTTCAGAGAGATCTCTCTTATATCTAGAATCCTTTCATCAAACTCATTTCTACTCCTAGAATATGAAAATATTTTTTAATTTCCTCGAACATTTCATAATATTTTTCAAGTGTGTTCTTAATTTCATTCACTAGATTATCATATATATTCAATTTTCATTCTAATGAATTAGACCAAGAAGGGTCTAGCTCCTTAGGATTATTCAAAATTTTCTCACCAATTAATATCTTCGGATCCATAGAGTTCAATTCTTTCATTTCCTGAGAGAGAACATAGAGACTAGTTTGATATTTTCTAACATCCTAAAGTTCTCTTAATTCCTTCCTCTTGTCAAGAACTCGAGTGTAAAACTGCAAAGATTTATTCAGAAAGAAGATAGCCTCTTGATATATTGTTTCGATCCCCTCACAAGCAGCTATGGAATAGTTCAAATTATTTTTAATTTGCTCTATGGTGAGCACATCGATGCCCTCTACCTGAGGTTGAGAACTTGAGGCTTCATCAGATGTAGGAGGAGTGGCCATGGAAGAAATAAAGTTACTTAATGCAAGGACTTGAGATTGTAGTTATATATTTTCTTTCCTTTGTTCTTTCACTCTTTTAATCAAGGTAATGACTAAATAATTGGCATGGTACATATCACCTTCCAGTGTTGGAGGCCCCATATCAACATGTGTGACTTTGTAGTCTGTCATTGTTGTTTCATCTTCATTTAAATCCTTGACAGGGTTAGCAATTTCTAACATTTGATTTCTAGAAGTAGCATCAGTCACCATCCTTGACATCCTCTTGGATTTCTTAGGTTTTGAAGAGCTTTGAAGTAAATTTGCAACTGTATCCACTCCAACTGTCATTGTAGAAGTATACTTTCTCTTCTTCTCCACTACTTTTTTCAGCCATCCTGGGGAGGCTGCTACCAGACCAAAATTTTCTTTTCTAGTAATAGTTTATTTAGGAGCAGTAGGAGTGAAAGGTGGATTATCAGGTGAAGAAGAGGGAATTTCAGAGTCTTCAGACATAGGAGGAAAGATATTATCTTCAGCGATCTGTTTAAAGATAGCTCCAGAATCTGCAGCCACAAGTTTTTCTTGATTGGTATTCTTCTTAGGGGTAGGAGAAAGCACACTGTCTTGTTCATAGATGCTCTTCAACTTGATTGTTTCTTGTGGCCTATCACCATCACCTCTTGACTAATAATTTTCACTAGACAACCTAACAGAGGGTTTCCCTGATGATACACTTGCACTAGATGCTTGTGTAGACCCCTGTTCATTCTTTTGTGATGACTTCAGCTCCTGAACATGACCAACAACTTGTCGCCATTTCCCATCCAACCAGTCCTGGGTTCTTTTAAGCATTGGGGCAACACGCACCCTCATATCTAAAATTTCACTTTGGTTCCAATCAACCCTAGGATGGGATTTATCAGAAAATTTTTCATATCCAGGATCTAAGATTGTTGAATCCTCAGGTACATTTTCAGGAATGTCAAATTGAAGACCGAAAGCCTGTATCTGTTTTAGTGCTAGCCTCATATAATCTCTTCTCAAAAATTCATTCTCATCGACACAATCTTCCCAGAAATCTTCGATAGATGGGTGATGTTGATATGAGCTCCCTCCATAGAGATTCTACTTCACAAAACCCTTACTGTCAAAATTAGCTCTCATAGACAAATTCTGGAGGTTATATTCCTTAAGAAGTCCTGCAGCTCCCCTGGCCATCTAGTTTGTTTTGCACAAAAAAGAAGGGGTCTCCAATGGGAAGGCATACCCTCATTTCCCCATGTTCGTATACTTAATATTAACCATTTCTATTTGTCAAAAAACTTCCAGAAATATCATTAAATCTTCAGGATACCAAGGTAATTTCAATGGGGCTTTCTCAAAACCCCCTATTCTCAGATAGGAAAACTTATCAAATTGGATATAAAAATTCCCATATTTTGATACAAGAGAAATGGACTCAGGGGAAAGGCACATTTCTGGATTTCCATCCAGCTTCCTCACGGCCTCCATTAAAAATGCATCATTAACACAAGAAAAATCATCCATTCCAATTTTTTTAGTGAACTGAGGAAAGATTTTATACACAGGAATATCAAATGATGGGGTTCCTTGCAGCTCCAACCATGGACAAAAGGACCTCTAACTACCTACAATGTAGGTCAGGTAAGAACACATACAGAAAGTAGCAGTCTTATGGAAATTAATTAATTGCTCATTCAAATGGAAGCAAATAACTTCAGCCCAGTCAATGAAAATGTTCTCATCACAAATTGTCAAGATAAACTGGTACATCCAATCCTCAAATAACTCAACTTGTGCATTCCCAACAACGTAGTGCAATAAAGCAATAGCATCTGCAATTTCTCCCTTAAAATGCAATCTTCTAATTTTATTTGGCAGTTGCGACTTACCTCTCCTTTTAGTCTTCAGCCAGGTTTTGGCCATGGAGTTCTTACATCATTCTTTATTCGCTTCGAAAAATTCACCTACCTCTACGACAGACATGTCTTCTAGAGGTTCCCTTTCTAGAATCCCCAACGCTTGGGAAACAACTTCAAGATAAATTTCTAAAATTACAGTCCTGTTCGTGGCTTTAATTTATCATGTCTGCAGAATGTACCTTCTCACACATGCACTTATCAAGTCCACACTCAACATAGCTTCCAGAAACCCTCCATCATGAGCTAGCCCACTTTCTAAAAGTTTTATATCCAGCTCAGACTTGTTGTCCCTCTCCAGTGGCACCCAAAATTCTTCTAACTTAAAAGGTTTGAGCTCTGTATCCCTTATGCCGACCGTACATTCACTCTGCATGAGCGCAAAATGAAAATTTGCGGAGAAAGAATGTTTGCACCTCAGAAGTACTGGCCTTTCCAAGGAATGAGAATTTAGGCTAAATGTTTGAGTAAAAAGAATTTTTGCACTTGAGAAGTACTAGCCTTGCCAAAGAACAAGAATGCAGGCTAGATGTCTAAGTAAAACTTTGCCACACACTTATGTCGTTATTTTTTATTGGACGTGCATTGAATGTGGCATTCAATTTCATTCCTCAAAAATATAGCCTTGAAACATGCATGCTTTTGGAAATTCCTCAAAAGACGACTCTAGTTTAGTTCATACATAAGTCCATAATGTCGTGTGGTCACTCAAACTAGGAACCTTAAAACCAAAGTCAGAAGTTTTGAAGTTTTTGAAACCTCTGACCCACCGACTACAAAGATGACCAAGAAACTAGAAAGACTTGCAAGTTTGCAACTCAACAAAGTGAACCAACTCAGGGAATTGAGAAGTTATGAAAAATTTAGAACTCCACGACAAGGTTATAAATTATAAAACTTTGATGACTAGCAACTGATAAGGTTATAAATTATAAATCTCTGAGGACTAGTGACTAAGGTTAGGAAAAGCACCAAAACTACAACTTTGAGTGATAGTAACCACAACGTGTCATTAATCTTCTTTGTCATTATGCATTGATGTATGTTTTAATTCTGGATCTAGTTTCATGAACCAGTTAAAGTACCTTGATTAAAGCATGAATTCATATAAATTTTTAGTGGATCTGATAAGTAGTACTAGTCATGGATATTGAGTATCGATCTGTGAATTGTAATGCAATTTAACTAAGATTATGGATGCCTAGAATTAAAGCCACCTTATAGTTCATATTTTAATTGTGTTAAAAGTAAAACTTGAACATGTACTAAGCGATTCATCACTCAACTCAATGTTGAATAACATATTAGCAATATTCTTAGTAGCATATACAACAATGAACATGAACAATCATTTGAAGTGTATCTAGTAGTTGAAACCACTATCAAACTTTTTCTTCAAATGAAAAAATAAATAATATAGATAATTTATTATTTAACATTGACACATTACTGAAGTCTGAGTTGGAACAAAGACAACTCTGCACAAAGCTAAGTTGGAACTTGGAAACCCATATTATCAAAAATCAAATCACTGCAACACCTTTTCTAGCAACTTCCACTGTTTAGGTGGTGGAATTGTCATTTGTTCTAACTGATGTTGTTTGACTTGAAGATTTGTTAACAATTCATGATTCAAATTGGAACCTCTTACATTCTTCAGTCAATTTTACATTCAAGGTTAGCAATGGTTTGATGGAATCCAAGTAGTATAGGAATCACCCTAAATCGCCAGATTCTAGTGTCACTCAAACGATATGAATTATGAAAATTTAAAATCATTACAAATCTTGTTTCATTAAAGCTATGACTCATGAGTTGTACAATCAATTGCTTTGGATGTTCATATGACATTAATCGCTATGAGCAGTACGACTAGCACACATTCTTCAAAAAGATTGAGAATTTCAATTAAATGAAATGTAATACGCCGAGTCATTGAAAAGAGAGAAATGAGCCTTGATCTCGCCACGTGTCCACATCTAACAGTTCTAGTGTTATTCTGGAGGTTTCAATTTGCAAGTCTACTGCTTCAGAGATTTACTTGCGGAATTCACCTACAACCGTCCATCAAAAATTCATCGAATGGTCATGGTTAGATTGATTTGCAACATCCTTTGTGTAAAACGTTCTTAAGTTTTAAGCATTGGTCCTACGTTCTTCCTAGGCGGTCCCTCTTTTAAAACAAACTTAATGCACATGCATATTTCTGCCACTTAAGTTCTTCTATCGCTCATTGCCAAAATCCAACCCGTCAAATTCATTACCACGATGATGACCCTTGATCTAGCCACGTGTCCATATCTAACAGTTCTAGTGTTATTCCAGAGGTTTCCATTCACAAATTTAGTGCTTGAGAAATATACTTCCGGAATGCAACTACAGTCATCCATCGAAAATTCGTTGAACGGTCTTGGTCCATAATGTCGCATGGTCGCTAAAATTTGGAACGTTAGAACCAAAGTCTGAAGTTTCAAATTTTTTGAAAATTCCAACCCACTGACTACAAAGACGACCAAGAAATACTTGCAACTAAGTTACTAAGGTAGTAAGGTTAGGAAAAGTACCAAAACCTCAACTTTGGTGAATTAAGATAGGAAAGGTGACAAGCACGGTGCATTTATGGAGAAGGCTAGCGAAATGAGGTGTTATAATGAAATTCACCTATCACCCTCAATGCTTCTTCGAGTTCAAGTGTAAGGATAATAGGATTGTATCCTTTCGACAGTGGGTGATAGGTTGGAAGCTAGTGAAACAAAAAAGCAATGGAGGCCAATTTCACCATGACATCGCAGAGGAAGTTGGACCCCTTTGTGGGTAAAGCATCTATGCAGAGGCTGCGAAGTTTATTTCTCTACAAGGAAGAGCAGGTGGTGCAAGAAGTTCAAATAATGTTGGGGGATGGATTCAAAAAATTGACACATAGATTCAAAACGAATATCGATATCTATTCGTTGGTCATGGCTTGGGGTTTATACTTAGGAGAACTGGTGAATGAGGTGAGGAGAGTAATGAAAACTCTGGTGCATAAATATTTTTTAGTGGACATGGAAAGCATTCTGCAACGGGCCATACTAGGAGTAGGGTTGGTAAAAATAGAAGGAATGGATGGTGGGGGCCCGGAGCTTGCGGATTTAAATCACCTCTTTATTAGATGGCCAAAGGGTCGCACTAAAGACCGGTGGTGGGAAGGAGCCGAGTGTGGGTGGAAAGCACTTAAAAGCTATGCTGAGCTAATGGCATTAGAGGAAACAATAGAAAATATAAAAGAAGTTTCTAGAGAGGAGATGCGCAAAAAGAAGGGACTACATATGTGGAAGAAGCCAAAACCGTTAAAGGAGATACTGTCGCTGGAGATGGGCGAGTCTTTGAAGAAGAATGAGTAATAATGGTTAACATAAAGTGTAGTTTTTTGTTTTGTTTTTAGCCTCTGCATCATAATTTTGGGGTTAAGCCTAGATTGGCTGTGAAATTGTAATCTTTCTGCGACTTGGGTATAGGTCGTTACTCGTTTGGGTAGTATAAAGGCGTAGCAGTTTGGGGAAGTTCTGATACTCTAGTTTTTGAACTGGTTATTCAACTTTTTTGGTAGTTTTAGATGTTGCTAAGTTTGTAGAACCTGTATATTTTTCTTTATAATTAATAAAATAAACAAGTATCACCGATCAACTTTTTTGGTAGTTTTTGGATGTTGTGAACTTTATAGAATTTGTATCTTTTGCTTTATAATTAATAAAATAGAAAAGTATCACTGATAAAAACAAAAATTCTTACATTTTTAAGCCTTGGTCCTACGTTCTTCCTAGGCAATCCCTCTTTTAAAAAAAACTTTATGCACATGCATATTTATGCCGCTTAAGTTCTTCTATCGCTCATCGCCAAAATCCAACCCATCGGGTTCATTACCATGATGATGACCCTTGATCTCGCCATGCATCCGCATCTAACGGTTCTAATATTATTCTGGAGGTTTTAATTCACAAATCTAGTGTTTGAGAGATATACTTCTTGAATGCAACTAAAGCCGTCCATCAAAAATTCATCGAACGGTCAGGGTTAGATTGATGTGCCACATCCTTTGTGTAAAATGTTCTTAAGTTTTTATGCCTTGGTCCTACGTTCTTTCTAGGTGGTCCCTCTTTTAAAACAAACTTAATGCATGTGCATATTTCAGCCACTTAAGTTCTTCTATCGCTCATCGCCAAAATCCAACCTGTCGGATTAATTACCACGATGATGAGCCTTGATCTCGCCACATGGTCACATCTAATGGTTATAGTGTTATTCTGGAGGTTTCCATTTGCAAATCTAGTTCTTGATAGATATACTTCCGGAATGCAAGTACAACCGTCCATTGAAAATCATCAAACGGTACTGGATTGGCCACTGAATTTAATTGGCCAATGATTTTTTTTATTAGTTTGATATTATGTTTAAATCGCCAATGTTTTTTTCTTAATCATTTGAAAATAGGTTTAATTCTCCAATGAATTTTATTTTTTAGTTTGAAAAAGAAATAATCGCCAACAAAATTATTTTTTTTGGTTTGAAAACAGGTTTAATTCGCCAATGGAAATATTTTATTGGTTTGAAAATTGATTTTAATCACCAATGAAAATATTTTAGTGGTTTTAAAAAAATTGCAATTCGCCAGGATTTTCCACAAACTTCTAGCAATTACAAAAGATTCGCCAATGGGTTTTTTTTTTCATGAAAAACGAAAAAATTTGCCTCTAAAATTAATATTTTTTTTGGGAAGTATGAAAGAGTCGCCAAGATTTTATAGCTTCTCCGAGGGGGGGGGTTTCTTAAATTTTTCCCTGGTATGTGTCCTCCAAAACACCTCACTTGGTTCACTTTTGTCATACCCTTCTTAGGAGGCCTACTTGGAGCACACATCCCTCCAAGGGATGACCTCAATCAAGGTATGAATCCAAAGACATGCCTCTTTGGGAGTTGAAATATTGAACCTCTTGGTTAAGCCCCAAAGAACTTTATACCTTTGGGAAGTGAAGGTGAAAGGTGGGTTAACCCTTTCTTCCGGCTGTGTGGCAAGATTTTTCTTTCAAATCATCCTTAGTCAACCTTGTGCATCCTAGCTTAAGACCTAATTGGCCATACCCACCTGACTAACATTAGGCTTGTTGTTGTGTATTCAAGTGTTTTCTTAATCATAAAATTTAATCTTGAAAGAAAAAATTATCATTTTGTTTGGTGTGTGTGTTCATGCATTTACATGTGAAATCTTGTTTTTGATATTCCCCAAGTAGAACTTCCAATAAATATTTTCCACATCATCCAATTCATACAATCTTGTCATTCTGCATCATATCCTAATCATCATCATCTCTTTAATCTAATCAACATCATTTTACACCATGCCAACATTAGAAGACCTAGTACCCCAATTCCAAAACCTCCTCCAATCACTTTATCAAGCATCACAACCCTTAGACCAACAAATTATACACAGGCTCCAAGGCCTCATCCAACGATTTCAACTTCAGACAAACCAATCACCTCAAATGCAACAACTCATAGCACAAGCCCAATACCTCATGGCCACTTGTCAAATCCAACAAGCACAACATCCAGTCCAATGACCACATCAACAAATTTCACCTCAATCATACGTGTCACCTATAATATCATATCAACCTCATCCATCCAAATATCATGTTACACCTTCATCAACCTATCACACCTCTTCTAATGACAACTCTTATCCATATCAATTGACCTCTCAACAACCATTATCCTATGTAACCCCTCCATCATTATCACAACAACAAATCATACCACAACAAGTCCAAACATCATTCCAACCTCAACACATTGAACCACAATCCTATGTGTCACCTTCATCATCATGCCAATCTAACCCATCTACCTATCATGTCAATGCCACATCAACATATCCACCCATATCACAACAAGAACATAGGATCCCAAGTCCACCTTGGAAACAAAATCAAGAGCCTCTCAATTCTCATGTTCCATTTGACAAGGGGAACACCAATATAGTTCATACACCCTATAACTTTATCATACCACCATCCAATCAAATTCCCATCCCTAAGACACCATGTCATAGTCCTAATCCATTGGCCTCTCCACCTTCTAACCCATAAAACTCTTCATTACCCCCACAATCATCTAGTCTTCCATCAAATATACACCCTAAATATAAAAATTTCAAAATAAAACCTATGGCATTACCCAAATCCACCCATCCACCTACAACAGATGTGACCCAAGGGCTACTAGCAATGAATCAAACATCACCATGTCATCTAACTCATATTTTTTAACCTACCAAAGAGTATTCAAACACAATGCCCATTCTTACAACCCCATCATGTAGTCTCCCCCTTGAGCCTATTCAGGAGTCTTCCCCATTGAGCCTAAGTCAACCTCCATCATGTCTCCATGTTGTTAACCATCTAGAACATGTTGAGCCCATTCAAGATTCACCCCCTTCCACTTCCATTCAAGCAAGCCAAGAGTTATGTCAAGAGCATTATCATAAGCATGAGGAAACATTAACCTCTCATTCTAATCAAGATCTAGGCCCATCTAATGATCCCATTCATAACATACTTGGTCCTATTTATGATCAAGCTCCCCTCTATGATCTTACCTATGATCAACAAGGCCATGATGATCCTCTTAGCCAACTTTATGCATTTTTTGGTCAAGATCTTATCACTTCACCTATCCATAAGCAAGAAACCTCCACTGCTCCTATCCACCCCCTACCTAGCCATATCCATGATCCATCAACATCCACTTCCCTTGATGAGACATATGCCTCCCAAGCACACATAGAAGATCAAACAAATACCTTGGATCTAAGTAAACACAATACTAATCAAGATCCTAATGATCCTCCATCACCCACTATCAACCCCATTGCAAGTCCTCCATCATATCCTATTGGTCTTTCCACCCTCATTCATGAATGCTCCTCCTTAGAACAACAACAACCATTATCTTTCATTGCTTCATTTTCTCCATCCAATAAGGAACTCGTGTCTAGTGTTCCACCTACACCTAGTCCCATTGTCCATTGCATACTCCAAAACATGAGCCACCAAGGTAAAGGTCTAGACCTTCATGAACAAGGTATTTTGGAGCCCATCCATGTCAAAGTCCCTCCACACTCTTATGGCCTTGGATATACACCCTAAGGACACCAATTTCAAGATTTTGGTACTTCCTCCATGCCTCCTAAGTCCACTTTCCATCATAAATCCTATCATGCGCCTAAAACACATGTCATCCTTCCTCCATCATCCTACAAATGTCAAAAGCATGTGACCATAAACCTTCTACCATCCACTTTTCCATCATTAATTCGAACTCCTAATATCCCTCCATCCAATTTACCACCATTACTCCCAACACCTAATATCCCTACCATTCAATCCTCTTATTCATTTATCCATAAATACCCTAGAATTCTTAATCATGACCAACAAATGCACACATTGTCTAAACAACAAGCTTCCACTCATTCCACCTCTCCCATGTAATTCAAAAATAAAAATTTCAATGCCTATACCTATAAAGTAAAAATTCCTAAGGGTCCTCATGCCTTAGGACATCAATACAAAAATTCAAAGAAAAATACATCCCAAAATTTATATAGGCACATACCTCCAAAAGAAAAGTCCAAAAGAAAAATGGTTTGGGCCCCTAACCAAAAAGCAATCAATTCCAATGAGGCATTCTCATCTCAAAAATCCCAACCATCCCCTTCCATCCAAAATTCCCACTTCATGCAAAAATTCCAAAAATCCCACAAGAAAAATAAAAATCATAACAATATTAGGTCTATGTGGATACCAAAAGTACTACATCCACCACCTCCTAAGAAAACATCTCCATTGCTTCCTACACCCTGTCTGCATCAAAAGCTTCAATGTTTATCACAATGTGTGTAACCATTGATCATGGTTCCCTTCCATTTCACACAATTCCACATACCTCCATCTCCTCACCCTTCACTCATTATCCTACATATCTCTACCACCACCTTCCTATGGTCCATGCTTTTGGATAAGCCTCCCCATTCATCTTTTGCATAAGTCCCATATAATCCCTATGATCTTCCCTATATAATTCACATAATAATTCACTATTTTCCTCCATAATCCATCATCTACCTACTCCATCTCCCTTTCATGTCATCCCTTACCAACTTCTATGAGCATAATGACATTTGACATGGTCCATGCAATGACATCCATCTCTAGTGGGGCTATCACCTTTCATGGAACTAGACACTTGAGTCCCTCCTATCCATATTCCCCTTCTCTTATCCAAAAATTAAAAAAGTAAAAAATTAAAAAAAACAAAACAAAACAAAAAAAGTAAAGATAAATCCCTTTGTCCAATGGTGAAAACTTGGTAAACACGCACCCTGGATAAGTACCATGATGAAAACTTGGAAAACAGGCGTCATGTGTAGGTTGATCTTCTATGTCACTTACACTTGGGGGCACAATGTCTTATATATCCAACCTATCATTTTCATGTCATATCATTTCCATCCTACCTACCATCTTTAGCCATCATGCATACCTATCATATTAAGTCCACTCATCCACCCTTCTCCTTTTTATCTTGATAAAAATGGGGGGAAATGTTGAAGTATTCTTTGGGTATCTCTTGACATACCTCATCTTTTCCAACCAATCATATCATTATCCCATTGTCAACGCTTTGTCATGAAAAATCCTAAGTATTGTACCTAGAATAGGGCATGTTATTCCTATGCAACATATTCTTTGGAGATCACATCCTTGCTCTCTTATGATGCATACATCCATTCCATCCATCCATCTATCATGAGTCTTTTATCTCTTATCCTATCACTCACCCTTCCATCGATCAATCCCATCTATCTCCTTGCACCTAGACTTGGTTTTCCCTTGTCATTGGTATCTAGCATAAAGGCTACCCAAATTTTCATTCATTGACATCTCAAAACATTTCAAAAATCCAAAAAAAATAAAAACATTTCAAAAATCGAAAAAATCAAAACGTTTCAAAAATCCCCCAAAAAAAAACTATCCCCAAAAATACAAAAAGGAAAAAGGTCCTATAAAAAGAAAAAAAAGTCAAATATTCATAAAAAAAATCCAAGAAATAAAATCAAACCAAATCATTTATTCCAGTCAATTCTTCAAAACAATTCAATGCATCAATCAATCCTCTAATAAAATCACTCCAACCTAAATCATTCCAATCACATCAATTCTTCTATTCAATTCATCGCATCCTCTCATCCAATAAAATCATCAAATCAATTATCATATCATTCCTAACCACTTCTTCAAATCAATTCATCTTCAATCATTCCAAGCAATAATCCAAATGCAAGTCAATCCTCAATCCATACTAATCAAGTCGATCAATCTTGTCAAATTATCCAATCACATCCTTTGGTATTGATCCTAATCTTGCTGTAAAAGCAATCAGTCAATTAATCAATCATCCTTGTGTTGATCTAGGGATATGTTGTTCCCTGCAATGACAACACTATCATCATGAATCATCATCATCAATGATTCAATTAATCATTGGTTTACAGCTTAACAGGGGAATTACCTTGTTTGTTTTTGTCTCATTTGTGCATGCTTGCTTGTGTGTATCGTTATCATTTTTATCTTGCATTTGCATCAAATCCGAATTACTCCTAGCTAATATTCATATCTTGTATCTAGACAAGGTTGTATTACATTGGGGCACGAGACACATCGTCACCTTGGTCCTTATACCTTGGTTCATCATGTCTAGTGTCACATCAAACATCATGGTTGTTCACTTTCTTGTAGCATAACGTATCATTCATCCCCTTCATCCACTTCATATCTTGCATCATTCATCTTGTCCCTCCTTATCATTTCATTTCGAGAGCATACCCATGTTTGTCCAACCTGACTATCCTCTCAAGGGGGCATCATCATCCCATCATCATCATCCCACTCTTATTTTTTCATCATCCTATCTTTCTATCATCATCCATTTTCCTCTATCCATACCTTAGCTTCTTTGAAATAATGTTACTCAACACAAATCTCATCATCTCAAACTTCATCTCAAAGAGGGGCAAAATGTAGACACTAAAAATTGTCCTTTGCCTATGAAACCACATTTTAATATCAATTCCTCCTTCTAATTGCATAATTAAATAATTTCAATTATTTAATTATCTTTTAAGATCATATTCCTCTATTAATTAAATAATTCTTAATTATTTAATTAATTCATTTTTTTCTTTATTCTTCCCTTGATTAATTAAATAAATTTTGTTTATTTAATTATATCACTAATTAGCCCCTTCCTTTCTATAATTAAATAAATGCTTATTTATTTAACTATTGTCATTTTCCTACTATAATTAAATAATTATTTTAATTATTTAATTATTCATTATCCTCTTCTATAACTAAATATATTTTATTTAATTAATTATTTACTAATTTGTCATTTTCATCCACTTTTGAATTAAATTATTATTTAATTTAAAAGTCAACATGTCACATGTCTTTTATAATTAAATAATGCTTTTATTATTTAATTATTCACCTTCCCTCCCAAATTAAATAATTTTATAATTATTTAATTTTCTCCAACAACCTCTTTTTTTGTGCCAACCTCATTATCTATGTCATTCTTATCTTCTCTTGTCTCATTCATTTTCCACCCTTGATTGAATTATCTAATAATTCAATCTTGGCCATTAATCCTCATCATTGCTCTAATTTTTCCTTAACCCTATTTCATACTACAACTTTCAATCTTGACCATTGATCAAGACATCTTATTGACATCCAAACTCAACCATCAATCCAAATCATACCTTGACTATAAATCAACCCTCTCATAAGCCATTTGGGGGTGGGGGGGGGGTTGATTCTTCAAGTATCCTTGTGCCACCAAAATTATTCTTGAATCATTCATCCATTTCTACCTATCATCATTCATGTATCATCTCCATCTCAATGTTATCATGTTGAATTGAGCAACCAACATATCAAATCAATCAACCAATGCATCCATCATTGTGTTTATTTGAGGTATTGAAGATTTGGATTAGGCAATGCATGTTATTGTTTTACCATTTTTATTTCATCCAAATTTTTCATATACACAAAGGAATCATTCAGAAGATTAGATTATTGGAGACAAGACAAAAGGCATGTTAACTAGAAGCAAAGCTGCTACTGAAGTAAATTTGTGTTTATTCTATGAGATTGAGTTGAAGATAGTAAGTGAAGCTTGTAAAGATGAACATTGGAAAGAAGCAATGAAAGTAGAACTTTTGTAGATTGAGAAGAATCGGACTTGGGAATTGGTCCTAAGTGTTGTGCAGTTTTTGCACACACGCCTCGTTGAAGGCAGGGACCCTCTTTTGCTGTCGCTCTTGTTGTTTTGGCTCTTTTATTTTGTGGATTTGCATTGCCTTGGCATGAGCTTAAAGTGTTTATCTTGCTTACCCAAGTGTTTTCCCCAAGTTACACATTGAAAATCTTAAGTTTTGGGCTAAGTTCGGGTTTTTACCCAAGTTAGGGATTTTTGCCCCGTCTGGATTTTCTCGGATTGCACTCGAAGTCTGGCTCGGTCGGATTTTTCCAAAAATCCATTATCTCATCGGGTTTCTAAGCTTCTCTAGCTTGTCTTGTTGGCTTCGTTATTGTACCTTGGTTCAATCTCCGCGGCGAGTGTGGTTAAGTTTAAGCGAATTTTGCACCATTTGCTCCCATCTTTCGTTGTGTATTGCTTTTTCATTTGGGATTTGGTGATTTGGGAATTTGGATTCATTGATTCACTTGCTCGGGTGTTCAGATTGTTGTTTGTTGTTTCCATGATCAATTTCCTCTTCATCAAATGGTATGTCCCTATTGCCTTGCTTTTGATTGATGAGTGTGTGTGGTGCTTTGGTGTTTTTGTTTGCTCTGTGCGTTCATGGTTAAAACTTAGGGTTTCATGCCTAGAGCATTGTCATTGCGTCTTAACTTGCTTTTGATTGAGCCTAGAATTCAAGGAAGGTCTGTTGAAGGTTCAGGTTTAGCTGGTTTCGTGCCCAGGATCCTCAAATTTGTGATCTTCGATCAATTTGAGTGGGATTGTGTTAGATTGTCGATATTCGAGTTTTCTGCCAACTTCGGGATTTTCCTGTCTAGTCGGATTTTCTTGGTTTCTCCTTCTTCCCCTCGTTTTCCTGAAATTCATGCAGTGTTATCATTTTCGCAGAAATCCAGTCTGGTCAGATTTTTTTGGATTTTCTCGGAAGCTAGGTGAAACTTGAAACTCCGTTGAATTGGATGATTTTAGTGTTAAATTCTTATTATTCCTTGATCTAAATTGATGGATTACACAATGTTTTGCATCCTTTATTCATTTTTAGTGATTAATTGTTGATTTTGTGCCTTCTTTGGGAAAATCTGCCTGGGTCGAATTTTTCCAGAATTTCCCCTCTGGCTTGGATTTTGTGGTTGGCTTGAAATCCCCAACTGTGTTGATTGCAATTTGGCAACGTTTCTGGGTTGATTTTGATCTGTGTTTGAATTTATTTGGATGATGAATACATTACTGATGATGTGCCAATCTTGATTTTCATGTTGTAATGGATATTGATGCTAGTTTTGTTGAGTGTAGGTTGAATCTCGCATGGAAGGAAGGAATAGTGGCAAGAGATGTATGCTTTTTAGTTGATGAGAACCCTGTTGTTGAGCGCCAGTTCGATGATGTGGCTGCAACTACTTGTACTGCCATTATAGATTGTATCAATCCCTTAAGTTTGATTGGGAAGAGGTCGTTGAGCGCTCAGGAGATGATGTTTAATCTATAAAGAAATTCAAAATACTTCACCCCTTGGCTGACTTGGTGAGGTGTGCTCAGGATAAGATTGGAGGGAGGGAGTTAATGTGGGGTTGCGGTGAAGCTTGTGCATTGGTTTGAATTGGAGCTCCCAGGCCGACCTGGTTTGAATTCAAACATTTAATGCCAATTTATTTTATTTGAATTCTCCTTGGGCCGACTTGTTTGTGGCTATTTTATTATTGTAAATCCCTGGCTGGGCCGACATGCTTTGGAAGTTCCTATAAATTTGTCATTTTGCCTCATTTGTAACATATATAGAATAGATACACAGATAGCTAGTTTGATGCAAGAGCGAATTAGGTAGTAGAGCAGAGTTAGAAGTTAGTCAATTTCTGAGCAAGTGGTGTAACAGAACATTGGAATTGTTGCTAAAATTCGGCGATTCAATACAATTGAAGATATTATGATTTTTTGGTTATCTCTTTTGTGTTGACTTATCTTGCATGGTTCTTATGATTCTATCTTTAAAATTGCTCAAGGTTATTAGATGTATGTTAGATTTAGATTTAGACATGATTCAATGGTGTTTATGATTTGATGCTTGAAGTGTTTGCAGCAATCCCTGGTCCATACTTTTTGCAGCTAGTTGATTGTTAGTTGCTTTGCAAATAGCCTGAACCTTTATATTCATTGTGCTTAGTTCAATTGTGGAGATTTATTCATTTCAATTGCAATTGGGTTGTCTTGGATGAATGTTCATGATCTGAAAATATTAATACCTTAGAAGATTGCATTGTTTCTGTGAGATTGCAGTTTTGTCTGGGTTAAGCGGGAATTATTTTATGAGGGATTGGTCCATTTCGAGTATTTCATCATTTGCATTGTTAATCTTAGGAGTAGTTTTAATTTTAGATCTCTCTGAAACCCTAATCTTTTGTTATTTCTTTATCATTTGAGTTAGATTTAGGATTGAAGTATCATTACATTGCCATATCTGATAAGTTAAAGATTCGGTATTTGCTTGTAGTAAGGTCCCTTTGTGATTACCAGCATTTTCAAATTTATCACTGAGTTGTTTATGCATTGTCAAGACTTGACATTAGAGACCTTAGGGTTATCTCTTGAGGCTTGCTGATAGAGATTTACCTTTCAAGAGAGATAGGATATTATATTCTGTCTGAGTTGTTGCTATGTAGAAAACATCATCAATAGATTGGTGCTAGAAGGAGGGCCTGAATAAGCTAATCTGGATCAATTTTTGTACACTATCTCTCCTGGAAGATTTAGAAGAAGAACCAGATCTACTCCAGGAGAGCAGGAATTTCAAGAATTTCCAGACCCTACTAGGTCAAGAAGGACTTGCAGAAGGGGAGAATCATCATCCGCCCAACCACCTCCATCATTTCCATCATCCCCATCTTCATCAAGTTCATCTTCATTAGAGTCTGAAGACGTTCCCATCCGAAAACCTCAGCCAGTCATAAATCAGCCATTACCACCCCCACCTCCACCAATGGCTTTCCTAGCCAATAACCCATCTCCATTGACTTTCACCAATTACAATGTCATGCCCAAGAACCCTAAGCAATTTTGTTCAAAGTTCCATGTTAATGATCCCAATAGAGCTGTTGAGGAACACTTCAAGATCTTTTAGACTAGCCTTAAGGATAGGGGAATCAATCATGAGGATGTAGCATGTAGACTCTTTCCTTATTCCCTAGGAGAAGATGCATTCTATTGGTACAATCATTTACCTGTTGGGTCCATCTAGAATTGGAATGAATTGGAGATTGCATTCTTGCAGAAGTTTAGGATTCCCATTAGTCCCAGTGAGCTCTACCGTCATTTTACCAATGTTAAGAGAGAAGTCCATGAGCCTATAAGGTCCTTCAATAACAGGTTTCACCATGCCTATACCAGACTGCAGGCCCCCTATGTTATTGATGAGCCCACTGCTTTAGAGGTCTATTATGAAGGGCTTGACATCTTGACAACCACCTTCATGAAATGGAGAAACAATCCTCATAATACTTTGCTTGATGCATATACTAAGGTTGTGAAGGTTATCACTGCCTTAAGACAACATTTGTCTAGACCTTTACCATCATTAGGACCCACTGCTCACCTTGGACAGGTCCCAGCTCTCAATCAGGCTCTCACCAATCATACCCCAATCATGAATCCAATACCTCATTTTCCTCTTGTCCCTCACCCAGGACCTCCTATGAATCAAGTGCCACCCGTAATCAACTATCCCCAACAAAATGCAAATCAGCCTCTTCATCCATAATCTCATGCTAGCTATCCCCGATAGCTACAGAATTCAGAAGTATTGAACCAGTCATTGAGTACCAACACTGTAGTAGGATATCCTCAAAATAATGCGAACTAGCCTCCATGTAGGAATTCTAACAAGGAGAGACTGGATGAATTTTCTGAACAAGTGAAGAAGTTGAATATGGAGGTGACTTACTTGAGGAACCAGAACAGTCAATTGCAAGCTGCTCAGAGAAATATGCAATCTAATTATAGCAGAGAAAATCAACAAGGGTATCATTTTGATAGATGATACAACAACAACAGAGGATAAAACAATGATAGAGGATATAACAATGACAGAGGATATAATCATGACAAAGGACAAAATTATGATAGAGGACAATCCTCTGGTCAAAACTTTGATAGAGGGCAAGCTGGTGGACAAGAGTTCGACAGGAGACAACCACCAGGACAAAATAGGAATTGGAACACGAGGCCTAATAATGGAGGGATCCCTACTCCATTCAATCAACAGTCAATCAACCAGTTAATCAAGAGAAGCCTCCTAATGGTGTGTATTTAGCTGAGGATGCATTATCAGGATGGTGTAGGCTCCATAAAACAAGTCAACATTCTGAGCTAGATTGTCAAGAGTTCCAAACAGTAGCTTCAATCTTCCAGTATGAAGTGGAGAGAAATTTGAGTGGTCAGGAAATGGTACCATCTACTCCCTATGATTCACCAGTGTTGGTCCTGAACCATGCTCCTTTTCCACAGAGCAAAGACAATGTGCCTGAAGAAGATCGGACCAACTCAAGGAGGAGGCAGATCAAGTGTGTAATGGAGATGAGATTTCACAGTTATTTGAGGAAAATCCAATGGCCCCCCTAGATGAGGAGAAGCTTATGTTGAAGAGGTATAGACTTTCCAGAGGCCTGCCAAGAAGTATGATTTGAGAGACATGCCACATAGACATCCATAGGCTGGAGGCCCCTTCACCACCTCCATTCCACCAAACAACTTCACAACACCTCAAGATCCTAATGCCAACAATAATCCATTATATCCTCATGTGTCTAAGCAGTATCTATCAAAGGAAGGACAAGCACAGATGGACATGCCAAAAGGAAGAAGTGTTGAAGCAAGTAAAGACAGAATGGTGGACTATCTAAAGGAGACTCCTGTCGATCTAAGTGAAGAATAATTGGCTATATACATTACAAAAGAACTCAAGAAACTTAATGTAAGTCTCTCTGCATTTGAGTTATTGAGAGTTCCAACCATTAGGAATGCAGTCCTAGGAGTTTATAATGCAAGTTCCATATCACAAGATAGATCAGTTAGCTCTCAAACAGTAGGAAGGAAAAATCAGACTCATAATCAAGTCCATGTGCCTCCTGGAGATAAGGGAAAAGAGAAGGATAGAACTTAGGTTGCTCAATTAGATACTCCCTTAACTTTGTTTCAAGGGAAAACAGAGACTCCTCCATTCCTGATTTTTGTCTGCATATTTGGTAAACACTTGCACAATTGTTTGTTGGATTCAGGTGCCTCTACCAATGTAATGCCCTTTGGTGTCTGTAGAGCTTTTGGTATTACTCCTGCTGATTCTCAAAAGAAAGTTACATAATTGGATAGAACTAAAGTTAATGTTGTAGGGGAATTAAACATGATTCATATGCAAGTGGCTTCTAACCCTAGAATTCAGCAAGTTATCAATATACATGTGGTTGACATACTTGATGCTTATGGCCTGATTCTGGGAAGAGACTTTACTAGGGCCTTGAATGGATATGTATCAACTAACAACTCTCATATGTGGCTTCCTTGGAAGGGAGTGACAAACCAGATTAGAATTGAAAGAAAACCTAGGATGAAGTATATGATTATAGAATATCAAAATACCTCCAATGAAATTCTGATATCTGAAGTAAGTATGGGTAATTATGTGCTTGCGGCTCCTTTTGAGGAGTTAGATGTAGAGGAAGTCCTTATGTTCCACACAGCACCTGTTAACCTTACAACAGAATCCAGTAGTACTGGAGCCTTGGTGGAACCAATTGAAAATAATGACGATCTTGAAGATAATCAGCTCAGTTTACTGGATAATTTCTAGGAATTCATTCAGAAATGCATTGAGGATCATATTCAGTTGGGTAGGAAGATGAATTTCAAAGATTTGATCTTTCCAAATTAGTGTAGGGTTCATAAAGCCTCCCATTCTGAATTGGATTGTTGCTTATGCCAGATTGCAGTGGAACAAGTGCAAAAGTGTATCAACCCCACTCCAACAGTCAAAGTTGATATCCAAAATATTCAAGAAGACCCTAAGGAGAGGAAAGTGATTCTTTCTGAAGAACCTTCCAGTAGCATCAGTGCAAGGGATACAGTAAGGAGATCTGCAGTTGTTGGTTGTTGGACTTTAAGATTTGATGGATCCAAATCAAAGCAAGGAGCTGGAGCAGGATTTGAGCTAATCAGTCCAAGAGGTAAAACATTCTTTGCTACTCATAGGATTCAATTTCATTGTACGGATAATGTAGCAGAATATGAAGCTTTGGTCCATGGATTGTTTGTGGCACTAAAGAAAAAGGTTAAGATATTGCAAGTTTTTGGGGATTCTGAGTTAGTGGTTAAGAAAGTTAGGAGACAATACTCTTGTCATGATAGAAGAATGACCAATTATAGACACAGAGTATGGGACCTTATTGAAGGATTTGATGCCTTCAACATTTAGTTGATACCACGAAGTAAAAACCAGACAGCTGACTCCCTTGCCCAGGTAGCTAGTACATTACAACCCCTGTCTCTTTTTGGATTGAAGAATTTTATAGTGGAACTGACCCCAGTACCTTCAGTACCTGATAATGTCACCAACTTTAAAGTATTTGAAGATGATAAGCATATTTTAGATTTTATCACAAGTACAAATGTTTTTGCTTCTCAGATTATTGATGAAACTGAACCTCAAGAGGCAGAAATGGATTTGGAAGGGGTAATCAATTTGAAGACCAATACTATCCCCAAAGGAATGGTGTAGTTAGAAAGAATTTTTGATTTGGATAAAGTCAGAGACCAAGAACACGATGCCAAGAGGGAGTCCATTAGTGGACAATGTGAAAAGTATAATATGGGAACTCAGGATGATGCCAAGAATGTCTTCATTGGAAAAGTATGTACTCCAGAAGAGAGAAAAGGAATAATTGATGCATTACATAGATATCCAGATGTGATAGCCTGGAGTTATGAAGACTTGAAGACCTATGACACATCAATCATAACTCACACTATCCCTCTCAAGCTAGGAGAAAAACCTTTTAGGCAGATGCAAAGGCCAATCAATGCTCTACTAGAACCCATAATTCAGAAGGAAGTGCAAAATTTTTTGTCTGCAAGAATCATATTTCTAGTTAGGCACTCCACTTGGGTTGCAAACTTGGCTCCAATGCAAAAGAAGAATGGTGAAATCAGATTGTGTGTAGATTTGTGAAACCTCAACAGAGCGTTAGAGAAGGATAATTATCTAGTACCTTCACTGGATGAAGTGCTTCAGATTGTCAATGGTTCTCAGATGATGCCTTTCTTGGATGGCTATTCAGGATACAACCAGGTCATGGTGCAGTATGAAGATAGGCATAAGACTGCTTTCACCACCAAGTGGGGCACTTTTTCCTATAGAAGAATACCCTTCGGTTTGATT
>VDFB02389914.1:0-41891 GCA_007258455.2 Sequoia sempervirens
AAAAAACTTCTGATGAGCATTGCAAATCATCGCTCACCCCCTGTACATTGAGTGTTGAACATGAAAACGAGAGATCAGACTTACGATGGGCGATGCAAGACATCGCTAACCCATAGTGCATCACTGGTTGAGTGAGACAATGAGAGAAAGGACTGGCAATGGGATAAATGCTCTAACTTTCCTTCATTTGTTTGCTTGTGCTTTGCCCTAGCTTTGTTTGCAACATCAAATGGACCTCCCTCAGTAATAGAGCATTCAACATTCCTTGGCATGGCATATGCAACAATATTGATTCTTCCTTTGTTGCAAGAACAAATAGTTCCTCAATTGAGACCTCCTCAAATTGCATTGCACTTGATCTTTAAAACCTTTCCTTTACAGGTGCAAGCTCACTCCACTTTCTTTGGCGCGATCATGAAGGATGGGTTTCCACATGCTTAAGAGTTTTTTGAAGCCTTTTTAACAAGTCCATTATGTGCATATCCTACAATATTAGCATTCCATTTCATGGGGTCTTTCATGTAATGGTGGAAGAGACTATAATTGATTTCTTTCAGCCTTTAGGCTTTGGCGAATCTCCATCTTCTATTTTTGGCCATGCCCATCATTCTTCTCACTGTGCTATTCAATTTACACTATATTTCCCCTCATTTCTATGCCACAATAGAATTCCTTAAAGCAATTTGACCCACCTTCATTGTTGTTTAGTCGCCCTTGCAACATATTTGTTTGCAATATAAAATAAACCCCTTTTCAAGTGTGAACACCGGCGCCCCTTTTCAACAACATTTTCTTGAAAGTTTCTAAGGACTTTTACATTCCACTTTTTGTACATGTAGCCACTATGGCATTCCATGGAACCATATTCATCTTTGAGGAACTTTGTCCATTAGGCTACGTGCCTTATCTATGATGGCATCCCATAATACCTCCATCAATATTTCCTTCACTTGGAAGATACTCCCAACCCAACTCATTTATTTTCTGCTTTTTTTATGAATGTCCATTTATATACTTCAAACCACATCATGGTTGTCACATGTCCATGATGCCTCCACAGATCATCAAGCTGTATTGTATACTCATCATCAATATATTGTCAGATTCATTATGATAGGGGCATTTTCCCATGGAGCCATATTTCTCATTAGAGATTATAATCCAGAACAAAATAAGGATAATGTATTGGCGAGAATGTTGGAGCATAAGGAAGCCATAATATCTCATTTGAGTTGGGTTAGACTGATCCAGAGGATCTTCGCCAAAAATTGAAGTTTCCCAATTCTCTCCAGAATCAACATCATCAGAAAGAGGGAAAAAATTTGACTCCAACGCAACTCAAATGGAGTCAAACAGAGCTACGGAGCCCAAGATATGCTCAGTCAAAATTTGGTCAACCTTGGAGCCAGGTCAGAGAAAAAAGGGCCAAAAATTGAAGTCGTCAAAAGTGATGAAATTCAACATCATCGTGAAGGGATCATCGCAAGCTTTCCGACATTTGTTTCATGAAAAACGGAGTCTGTTTGCATGAGATATGAGCAGTCAAAGATTGTGTAAGGAAGGTTGACTTTGACCGTACAGATGCTGACATCAGTACTGTACAGACCAATCACATAATGACATGTGTCATCCATACACACGTCTTCATCCAGTTATCGGCCATGTCATTCCTTGTCAGTGCGCAGTCAACGGCCACGTTGGTAGTCCCAGTCAGCATCCACGTTAGCAACACATCGGCATACACATCAGAGTTATCGGCAAATGGGAGCTTGCCATGTGGCACCCTCCTGGTGCGACATGTGGTGACTTAGCTACTCTACCCCATGGCTGTTGGTTCATTTGTTAAAATTTATTGAGGGGATTCGATCCTACCACCTCACATGAGCGAAATGTCCACACCAACTGTTCCACCAAAGCCAACGCACTCAACTAAGTATGGTGGCGGGTTTGTTTTAATCACGACATATTTGGGTTGTTTTAAAACAATATGGGGTTGAACTGTGACCTGATTACGTTGCAAAATAATAGGCCAGTTCGCCTGTGGATCACCCTAATATAAGGTCGTTGTTTTTCTCTTATTCAAAGAACAGCATATGCAATTCGCTCATTACAAATATTCAGGTTCTCGAAACCAATGTCAGAACAAAAATAGGATCAATCAGGGACGCAAATATTGTAAGAGTGAGTTGAAATTCCCAAATCAATTGGTTTTTCACCAATTTGGGAATATTTGTGGTTTAAAAAGGGTTAGAAGGAAGGGTGATTTAGCTAAGTTTTTGGAAAGGAAATTTTGGTTAACTAAGTGTTGTGGGAGAATTGTGAGAAGATTTCTATGTGAGAATTAGGACTTTGATAGTGAATGTTATCCTTATGCATTTGAAGCTTAGTTAAGTTTGTTGCAAGGATTTTCTTTGTAATTCATTATCATCCGAGGAGATGGAAATCTTGTAACAGGTGGAAGACCTTTTGTAATCATTTTCTGGAGATTAATCAGATCGGTCGCTCGATTGGAGAGGACCTGGAGATGTAGTCATTTTCAACGGTGAACTCCGTTATCATCTTTGTTTGCAGTTCTCTCTTCTCTCCCTTATTCTGATTTCATCACTTTACTATTTCTGCTTAATTAACCATGTTAATGTGTTAATTTCGTTTATGTAATTTGGATTTAAAGATTTATAAATATTAAGCATTCAAATGCAATTAGTCTAGATCCTAAATCAGATCATGTTCATGATGCCTCCATAGATCACTGGTCGTGGTCTTTTCCAATTTTGCTTTATTGCTGGCGTTGGAGACTCTTGTCAGCATGAAGGTTTCTAAGGCCTTATCATCAAATCCACTTTATGTGTATGTCCTTCATTCATCTAAGTGGCCACCCCACTCCTGTAGTGAATGTTCCTCATGGTTGTAGCGCCATTCCCCATTAGTTAGAATGAGGAACAAAGTTTCACTGAGGTTGTATGTATGGAAATACAAACCTACCTTATACATTCAAACACTTTAACTAAATGTAATGGGATGAAAGCTTTTATTCACTTTTGACTCCTAGAGGCATGTTTTATATTGCTTCATTTAAGTATGCTATCAGGAAGCCATTCTGAGATCTCATATTCCAAATATATAAAACATTTAAGTGAGTTTTTGTTCAATCTATCAAGGCATTTGAGCAATATTAGCTTTGACAGAAAAGTTGCCTTTGCAATATCATGTAGTTGTTCTAACAATCCAACAAGATTAAATAGTGTTGTGACCTTGTTCCATGAAAAATTCAAGTTATTTCCTCAAACTATCAAGAGGCTTCCATACGTTGATGCTTGGTTGTCAATACTCAGAGTTGTTCAATAGCTCTTCAATGTCATTCAACTTTTTCATTTTGCATAGATACTTGATTATACATTGTTGATTTATAAGCTAGACAACGACTCCTTTGGAGAAGAATGACAATCTTCATACAACAAATGTGGTGACTATTACTTTGGCAGATTATTACTCAAAGACTCATAACATTAACTCTCAACCTTTGGTAATGTCTCCTTACCAATATGGAGACACAGCCTCAGACTATGTGAAGTAGGTCGGGTCCCCATGTGGGCCTGGCAAAAAAAACTCATTTTAAAACAAGTTCATGCTCAAATGACTAGAAACAACTTGTTGAATGCTTCTAAAATGAAAATTTGAAGTGGGTTATCAATTAAACTTGCTTCCTGACATTTTGAATAGTGAGCCAAACTTGATCAAGTTGGCTTAGGAATCAGTTTGGGAAATAGTCAAATGACCTCCTGGAGCCATAAAAACTTGTAGGCATGCAGACGCCTGACCCGAGAATGGAGTGCAAAAGACGGTTCAGCAAAAGATATCATGAGGTGAAATATATTCACTGTCAAAGTTGCTTAGTTGAACTTTCTGCAACAACAGCTTGTTCAGAACCAATTAAAACTCATCAAATCACTAATTTGAAAAAAATCCAAATCAACTCCTGGAAAGCTACCACTGGTAACATAAGCTCATTTAGGTAGACTAAGCATGTGCACAAGGTGAATTAGCTTCAATCATCATTTTTCAAAAGATATTGAGGGTCAAAGTTGACCACCCTGAAAAGTTTCAAAAAGTGCAGGGTCAAAATTGAATAAATTGCGCTTGCTTTTGACCTAGAAAAAATAGCAAATCTCATCATAAAGCTCTGAAACTTGACATGGTAGTTCATTTAGGCATGGAGAATGGAGAAAAATAATCGTTTTGACATGATGATTATCCAGTTGCAAAATGAAAGCTCGAACAGGAGGCCACTTTGTAGAACTAAAAGTTTGCAAATAGTAGAAAAGTGCCAAAACCCTCCAGCTTTGCTTTTCAAAACCCTGACAAAACTCAACATGAGAAGCTGAAAATTGACATGCCTTCTCACATGGGTCACATGAGTGAGTCTTGAAAGAATTTTTGCATGAAAATCAACTGGCACCAAAATATGACCCTCCAAAGTAGGTCATTTAGGCAGACTTTTTCAAGTGCACTTCTAAGAGTGCAGAGGCAAAATTTGAGAGTGCCATCAGTGGCTCTGACTGGGGATGTATGCCCCCTGTGGGAATATCAAGATTCTAGATCTCTGGGGAGTAGACCAAGCACTAGGTCCATTGAGCAATCTGAAATTGCTCCCTTATTCAACTTCTTTTTCAACCTCACTTGGTGATCCCAGGCCACCAAATGAGAAAGGGGATTCAATTCTTACCTCTGTCAAACACTAATATAGTAAAGGATCTGATCTACCTTAACTCATGCTTGCCTCTGTCAAACCACAACAACATGAATGATTGCACTTCTGCAAACATAAGTATCAAGTTGCCTTCATACAAGTGGAAATTTGCTCCCTGTTCAGCTTTGTCATCAAGTGGCAACCAAATCATATAGGCCACATCACTGCCACTCTTTTCATTTTCTGATTTCATATCAAATGGCGAGATTTGAGTATAGGGGTCAAGACCACATGTAAACATAGTCTTATCACATCCACCAACGCCTTCATAATGATCATGTTTAGAGGAGATATCATAACTAGGAAACAACATACAACCCTCTTGTGTGTTGAGCAAAGATTGCTCATTCCTCTATATCTCCTCCAACTGAGTTGCATCATAAATCATTTTTTCATCATCCAAATACCACAACCCAAATACATTGTCATGTGTTTCAAAATTTTGAAAGTCAGGTTTATCAACACCAAAGGTACCTTCATCTTCATTCAAATCATGACACTCAACAAAGATGTCAACATCTAATGCATAAGTAGTGTTTTCTATCTCAGGTTCATTCTTCAGACTACTATGCAATTCCATTTGGAATGTCTCAAAGAAAAAATCAAATAATCCAGAATTTAACCATGAGCCAAAAATTTCACATTAATCTTCATGTTCAATATTACAATATCAATATGAATACCTGAATCATTTTGAATGCTATCACTTGTAGGAATAACAGGGCTAACAAAAGGACTTTCATGTGCACTAGTAACTTCGTGTGCATTTTCAGCTTATAGGCATATTGACCTATGTACCAAAGGCTTACTGTTACTTGAAATTTTTTCATCACCAATAAGGCTAGAGCCTTCATTCTCTTTCACACTAATCCACTCTCCATTCAAAGAAAACATATCCACTTGTACACAATGAAGATGAGAAAGATCATCAAAGAAAGATCCATATTCAATTTCATATTGACTAACATCACACCCATTGTCATTTACATCACTTGGCTGCCATACACATTGATCAAAAGGTTTTGCAATGTGAACACAAAATAAAAATCTATCAAATTGTTTCACATCATCAATGGGGAATAATGTTGATCCTAGATCCAGGTATTTGTTACAATTCATAACTTGATCATTCAAAATTGAACTCCTTCCTTCATAAATATGTACTCCATCATCCTTTTCATGTACAACTGACATTTCCACCTTTGCTTCATACAAGCAATCATGGGAAGCTGGGACATCAACATGTTCATCATCTCTATCATTATGTTCAAGATCACCATACTAGAGGTAAGTGACTTTTTGAGCATTGGTATCATTGCATTCTCCATATGAAGAAAGCACCATTGAGTTATCTTCATATGAGATATTACAATACTTATAGAAACAATCAGGTTGGTTGTCACTAAAATTCTCATCACAAGAAGACTCTTCACTATATAGATCATGCTTAGATTCTTCAGAGTGAGTGCTTGGACTTCTATCTTCAATGTCTTGATCACTAACTTGTGAGGAAATGTCATCATAAATTGCATTACTTTCATCTTCATCACTGTTTCACGGATCTGCATATGTGCTAATTGTGAGCTGATTACAAATAATATCCTCATCCATATAACATAAATCTTCATTTTCTGATTTTGCTGAAGGGAAACTGCTATCTTAATTTTGAGACATCACATGTTGTGCATAGCTATGTTGGTCTCCTTTAACAATTTTTATCCAATCGAGCACCTGGTCAAGGCTATGATGCTTCAATTTCCTTGGCAAGACACTCAGCCTAGAATCATAAATTTCAAAAAACAGATCAATGCACACTAAATCCTTAGCTTTGAAATTTATGGGAACTTTCAACAAGGCATCCAAAAACCTTGAGAACAATCCATATGATGATTCTCCTTTGAGTCTCTTCATTTTAGACAATCCCTGAACAAAGAATGCTTGATCAACATTGTTCAAATTTTGATGACATTTAACATGGAGCTCACTATGACATGCATGTTGTGATGATGGAGAGAACAGAACAACAACGTTACCATCTTGACAAGCACTTCCATTATCTGATCCATGAGTTCTATTTGCATAAGATGTGTTAGGATGACCAACACTCAAAGCCCTATGTCCTTTCATCATTGAATATCTCAAATTGTTCTCAATATCCATAGCAATTTGATATGCTTGGTTTAGAGTTGTAGGCTCCTTGTCTTTTAATAGGTAACTCATCTTTTTGTCAAATGCTCCAAGATAGACAACAAAACACTCAAAATCATTGGATATGATATTCTCAGGGATATCTCTTATTATATTTGAAAATTTGAGATTAAAAGCGGGAACTAACTCATCTTGTCCTTTCTCCATGTTCATGAACCTTTTTCTTATTAAGACTGGATCAATCCTTTCACTAAATTGGTCCATAAACACCACTTTGAATTCCTCCCAAGAACATATAAAAGTTAGTAAATAAGAGAACCAATCTCTTGCATCTCCTCTTAAGGATTGAACAAATAGCCTCATGATCACATCTTCATGATCCACCTCATAGTCATCCATCACATTATTGAATTCTTGCAGGTGTTTATTTGCTGATTTAAACTGATCACCAATGAACCTTGGTAATTTATCTCTGATTTGAGCATGAATGACATTCAGGTAACCCAAAATACCACTAAAATTGATGGCTTTGAGCCTCTCAGTGCTGAAATTTCTTTGAAAATCTAGTTGGGGCTTGTCACAAACCATGGTTGCACTAGGAACCATGCTAGGATGCATAGATTGATGCATTTTGACATATCTCTTTCAAATTTCACATATCAACTCTATAGTTGATCATTCATTTCCCTATTTCTAACTTTCAACATGATCTTAGAATACCACAATTCACCATTCAAATACATCAATGCCTAAGATCAATTTAGTGGGAAAATTTCAATAACAAGCATACGTTCATCATAATACATAAGCTGTAAATTACAACTCAGAAGTATGCAAACTCAGTCTTACTATTATTTCCCTTTCTTGGTGCTAATTCACTCAATAGGGAACAAAATTTGCTTCAATATTTTCAAACATAGTTTGCTCATACAAACTTCTTAAAAACCAAAAGTGTAGAATACCTGGAAATGTTGTAGCTGCTGCAAATTGTTCTTTCTAACTAGAAACGTTGTAGATCTAGAAATTTTCTTCACATTTTCATAGGTTCTGTTGACAGAGTCGCCACCTCTTTTTGTATAGGAATGAACTTCAAGCAGTATGAAGCCCTTTCATAGATAAATTTCTTTTTGAGTTCCTTTCACCAACAGAGCACCACAAATTGTGAAACTTTCAGGTTCAATGCAACAATTTCATTCTCCAGATTTGAATTCCTTCACTATTTGAGCCAAATTTAGAATGAAAAATAATATGACTCTTTGAAAACTCAAATGACTCTTAAGGCTAGATTCTGCAATTAGAATTTTCTCAAATTCTCCCTAGCAAAGTTGCCATTCTGTTGGTGATTTTTTCCAGCTAACTTTGGAATTTTCTGAAAGGCAGCTAACCTTTATATTCAAAAATCACCATGGACTAGTGGCCAACTAACGGGTAAAGACATTCAGGCTTTTACCCCTACTCTTTAGGCTATGTGGGACCAAGGAGGGTATTCCTTCTTGTGTTCATTTGATATCTCCATTCCTCAAGAATACTTCAACACAGATTTGTTCCTACTAAATGCAAATAGATGTTATTTATTGAAGGCTTGGCAGACCTTTAAGTAAATAACCACCTAATGCTAGGAAATAAATGCTTCTTTAAAACACATACATCACAATTGGAAGATTTAATGATTTATAATTCTATTCTCATTTGAATCTCAAATATAAAGTATGATCAACTCAATTGTTTCATTATTGTCAACAAATGGGCTAGTGCTTCATCAATTGGGTAAATGGAGTCAGGTATGCAACAACCAGTAATATATTAGCTACTGAATTCAGAAATGTGCTGATTATTGTCATAAAGTTTTTCCATATGAAAAATCATTGTACTTGCAACAAAACTTCTTATCAAATCCTAAGCAGCTCATTACAAATTTGTGATTCCCCTTAAGCATTTAATTAACTCTTTGAGTTAAATCCAAAACAGAGCGACACATTTAATTGAACCATTGAAGATGAATGAAAAGACCTTTGATATCTTCATTCATAATTTCTAAAAGAGAATAAAGAGGAGAGTATTGTCCCAGAACTAAAAACTGCTTCAATATCAGTAACTTTATAAAACTAATTTAAGACTGTTACATATAACCCCTAACCAAGACAATGTACAGTCCCATTCATTTACACTATTTTCAGTATGATTCAACTTAAGCTAATTTCTACTCAGACCTCCAAATATTTTCAAAATTGAATCCCTTATAATGAGAAGAATTAGATGATAAAGAAACTAGAAGAAACAAGAGCAACCCTAAAATGAATTAGTAAAGGACAACTGGCAGCCTCATCTCTGTTAATTTGCAATGAGAAAAGTCAAAATCCTCTCTCTTCTCACTTAAATTTGCACCACAAACTTTTCCTCCAATTTTTCCCATTTTACCCTTTCAACAGAAAATTCATCTGTCGGTGAAAATATTTCACCCAACTCCTTGCAATTGAAAAGTCATTTTTCTCCTACAGTGAATTCTCTATAAAAATATTTCTTTGTTCCTACTGTCACATTTCATCTCCAACCAATAAGATCATTACTTATAAAATGAATAATAAATTCACCTTATAAACCAACTCTCGTGCTACTTTTATCTCTCGCTTTGCATCTCCAACATTTAAATTTTCTCTTTATCTGAAAGAATAAAATATTTCACCAGTGCAATTAAAATAATTCACCCTGTGTACTCCTATTTTACACCATTTAATTTTTAAAATGAGAAACCCATTTATTTTGCATTGGGCCATCTTCATTTTCTTTATTTCACCTTTAAGGTAAAATAAAATAAAACTTTTGAAGTCTTCCCCATTGAGTAAAATATCACCAATTCTATTTACCCCACCTAGCAAAGATCATGGTTAATACCATTTAAAAGGTATTTTATTGAGGCCTTAAAACATATACTAGGGTAACATTTACTTTTAAAAACTCTACCATAAGAATTGATCGGGCCTACCACACCTTTTTCAAGCATTGATCACCTCATGTGCATCATGTGTAGGGAAAATGGAGGAACAAACTCCCGATGAGCGATGCAATTCATCGCTCGCCCCTTGTACATCAAGTGTTGAACGGGAAAATGGGAGATCATACCTGCTATGGGTGATGCAAGCCATTGCTAACCCATAGTGCATCTTTGGTTGAGTGAGACAATGAGAGAAAGGACTGGCGACAGGAGAAATTCCCTAACTTTCCTTCATGTGTTTGCTTGTGCTATGCCCTAGCTTCATTTGCAGCATCAAATGGACCTCCCTCAGTAACAGAGCATTCAACTTTACTTGGCATGGTGGCTGCAACAATATTGATTCTTCCTTTGTTGCAAGTGCAAACAGTTCCTTTGTTGAGACCTCCTCAAAATGCATTGCACTTGCTCTTTAAAACCCTTCCTTTACAGGCGCAAGCTCACTCCACTTCCTTTGGCGTGAGCATGAAGGATGGGTTTCCACATGCTTAAGAGTTTTTTCAAGCCTTTTCAACAAGTCCATTATGTGCATATCCTGCAATATTGGCATTCCATTTCATGGGGTCTTTCATCTCACGGTGGCAGAGACTATAATTGATTTCTTTCAGCCTATATGCTTTGGTGGATCTCCATCTTCTATTTTTGGTCGCACCCATCATTCTTCTCACTGTGCTATTCAATTTACACTATGGTTCCCCTCATTTCTACACCACAATAGAATTCCTTGAAGCAATATGACCCACCTTCATTGTTGTTTAGTCGCCCCTGCAACATCTTTGTGTGCAATATAAAAAAACTCATTTTCAAGCATGAACAACGACACCCCTTTTCAACAATGTTAGATTGAAATTTTTTGAGGACTTTACGGTCTACTTTTTGTACATGCAGCCACTGTGGCATTCCATGGAACCATATTCTTCTTTGAGGAACTATGTCTTATAGGTTGTGCCTTGTCTATGATGGTGCCCCATAATACCTCCATCAACATTTCCTTCGCTTGGTAGATACTCCCAACCCAACTCACCTATTTTCTACTTTTTTTATGAATGTTTATTTGTATACTTCAAACCACACCATGGTTCTCACATGTCCATGATGCCTCAACAGATCACTGGCCATGGTCTTTTCCTATTTTTCTTTATTGCTGGCATTGGAGACTCTTGTCAACATGAAGGTTTCTAAGGCCTTATCATGAGATCCACTTTATGCGTATGTCCTTCAGTCATCTAAGTGGTTGTCCCACTCCTGTAGTGAATGTTTCTCATGGATGTAGCACCATTCCCCATTAGTCAGATTGAGGAAAAAAGTTTCACTGAGGTTGTATGTATGGAAATGCAAACCTGCCTTATACATTTCAAACACTTTAACTAAATGTAATGGGATGAAAGCTTTTAGTCACTTTTGACTCCTAGAGGCATGTTTTATATTGCTTCATATAAGTATGCTATGGGGAAGCCATTCTGAGATCTCATGTGCCAAAAATATGAAACATTTAAGTGAGATTTTGTTCACTCTATCAAGGAACTTGAGCAATATTAACTTTGATATAAAACTTTCCTTTACAATATCATGTAGTTGTTCTAACAATCTATCAAGATTAAATAGTGTTGTGACCTTGTCCCATGAAAAATTCAAGTTACTGCCCCAAACTATCCAGAGGCTTCCCTACATTGATGCTTGGTT
The DNA here is from genome assembly GCA_007258455.2 of Sequoia sempervirens. Classification (NCBI taxonomy): domain Eukaryota; kingdom Viridiplantae; phylum Streptophyta; class Pinopsida; order Cupressales; family Cupressaceae; genus Sequoia; species Sequoia sempervirens. Next base: position 11,568 of record VDFB02389914.1, read on the forward strand.
TCCAATACTCGAAGTTGTTCAATAGCTCTTCAATGTCATTTAGCTTTTTCATTTTGCACAAATACTTAATTATACACTGCTGAGTCATAAGCTAGACAACAACTCCATTAGAGAAGAATGACAATCTTCATACAACAAATGTGGTGACTATTACTTTGGAAGATTGTTACTCAAAGACTCATAACATGAACTCCCAACATTTGACAATGTCTCCTTACCAATATGGAGACACAACCTCAGACTGTGTGAAGCAGGTCAAGTCCCCATGTGGGCCTGGCTAAATTTTTTTTTTTTAAACAAGTCCCATGCTCAAATAACTAGAAAAAACCTTTTGAATGCTTCTGAAGTGAAAATTTGAAGTGGGTTATCAATAAAACTTGTTTCCTGACATTTTGAATAGTGAACCAAACTTGGTCAAGTTGGCTCTAGAATTAGTCTAGTAAATAAGTCAAACAACCTCCTGGAGCTATAAAACTTGTAGGCATGTAGACACTTGACCTAAGAATGGAGTGCAAAAGATGGTTCAGAAAAAAAGATCATGAGGTGAAAGATATTCATTGTCGATCAAAGTTTCTTAGTTGAACTTTCTGCAACCTATTCAGAACCAATTAAAACTCATCAAATCACCAATTTGAAAAAATACAAAATCAACTCCTAGCGAGCTGCCACTGGAAACATAAGATCATTTAGGTACACTGAGCATGTGCGCAAGAGGTATTAGATTCAATCATCATTTATCAAAAGATATTGAGGGTCAAAGTTGACCACCCTGAAATGTTTTAGAAAGTGCATGTACAAAATTGAATAAATTGTGTTTGCTTTTGACCTAGCAAAAATAGCAAATCTCATCATAAAGCTCTATAACCTGACATGGGAGTTCATTTATTCATGGAGAATGGAGAAGAACAATCGTTTTTACATGACGATTATCTAGTTTCAAAATGCAAGCTCGAACTGGAGGCCACTTTGCATAATTGAAAGTTTGCAAACAACAAAAAAGTGCCAAAACCCTCCAGCTTCGCTTTTCAAAATCCTAACAAAACTCAACACAAGAAGCTAAAAATTGACATGCCTGCTCATATGGGTCACATGAGTGAGTCCACAAAGGGGTTTTGCACGAAAATCAACCAGCACTGAAATATGACCCTCCAAAATAGGTCATTTAGGAAGATTTTTTCAGGTGCGCTTCTGAGAGTGCATAGACAAAATTTTGATAGGGGCATCTCAAATTTGCAAAATTTGAGAGTTCCATAAAAAATAGGGTGCTAATCCTTCTCTACTCTATTGTGGATCTTTAGAGGTGATAGCTTCTTAATTGATAGTATAGCTTTCCCTAAAAAAGGTAAGTGATCCAAGTTTTTAAGTGATAGGATCCTCCATAAGTGGGATAACTTCCCGATTCATATCTTTGGCTTGATCTTGTGGAATATTGGATTTTAATGCTTCTTCAAGAGGTGTTGATGATTCACTAGCCATGTAGAAGTCTTCCTCATGATTCATTTTTGATATTCCTTCATAGGATGTTTTTGATTCACAACTTCTATAGAAGCCTTCTTCATGACCCATTTATGATGTATCTATATTTTCCTATATCTTGTTCATGTGTACAAATGTTAAGAGTAGGATACTCTTGTTCAAAGGATGTCAATATGTCTTGGAAAGGACCATTGCTAGAATTTGGTGAAATATGTTGATCATGCTTTGGAATAAATTTTTGAGATATGTCCTCTAACTCATTGGGTGATGTAGAGACAATTTCAACATGATCATTGGTCGATGGATTGTGGATTATGGGATCAAATAATGTTAACACTCCTTGAAATAGATCATTATCAAATATTATTGAGGAGTTTTTATCATGATCAAAAAGTGACTCTTGATGTATGTTGAGTTGATCTTCGGATGAGGTAGAAACATCTTCAAGGTGCTCATTGATGGATAGATCTTGATCATTATTTTCAACAATTGTGGTGGAGAGATTGTAAATGTTATCGCTAGTGGTTGAATCCTGATCATTGTCCCCAATAGTTATTATTTTTTGATCAATAAGGTCTTGCATGAGATTTTTGAGTCAAATACAATTTGATGTTGTGTGTCCATTTATTTTATGAAAATCACAAAGGTGCTTCTTGTTATACCCTAGTGGTTTAACTTGAGACTCTTGATAATTTTCATAAAAGGGGATTTTGATGAGATTTTCTTGTACCAATTGTTGCATGACTGATTTGATTGGTTTCCCAAATGGTGTGTATTTTCATTTGTTACCTTGTGAGATTTCTACTTTAAGTTGATCTTGTGGTGATTGATTTTGGAGATGTGGTGATTGATCTTTGAGATGTGGGGATTGGGTTTGTTGTAGATGTTGTTGATCTTGATATCCAAACTCTTGACATTGGAGATATTGTTCTTGATGTGGCTGTGGACACAACTCAATGCTTTGATGACATGGTTTAACCAATGGAAGAGTGTATTGATTTCCGGGTAGAGATGTCTCTTGGTGCAATGAATCAACTATTTTGGTACATGTAGCAATTTTATCTCTCCAAATTTGATCTTGATATTGATATTGACACCCTTGATATAGTTGATTTGGTTTTTGTTCAAGCAGATTTGGAATGTATACTTGTGGTGTTTGTATGGGATCATGGAAAAATTGACATTGGACAATGTTTTGATTTGGGATGATGTTTAGATTTGGCATGATAGGTTGAAATTGAACATTGTTGTCGTTGGGAATCACATTGCCTTGATTTAGGTAACTTTGATTTTGCATAGTGTTACCTTGACTTGGATCAACATGGAGTCGTTAACATTTTGTTTAGACTTTGAACAACATTTGTATGATTCACAGACATATCTATTCTAAATTTTACCAAGTGTAGATTCAAAATTTTCATGTTTGGTAAAGTTGTACTTGGTATATTCACATTTGGCATGTATGGATTTGGTGGGATAATGTTGTTTTGTTGAAGACTCGTGCATTGATTTTTTGGTTGATAGATTTGTAGGTTTGGACTTTGATTTAAATCTACCATAAGGAAAGGTGTTCCAAAATTTAGATTGGGAATACTCACACTTGTACCATTGAGGTTTGTAGGAGATAATGATCCCATGTATGGATTGTATAAATGTGATTTTTGATAATCCATTGGTTTTGCAAGGCCTTGATAGTTTGGTTGAATTGGATTACTCATGATGTATGAATCAAGTTTATATTCCATGTTTTTCTTGTGTTTTGACCTTGTTGACCTCTAAGGAATTTAGGACCAATGATGAGATGAAGGATGAAATGGGTGAATGATATGGGTGTTGAACTTTTAGGAACCTTGGAGGGATACTAGAATTTAGGACTATTGGATTTTTTTATTTTGGATTTGATTTGGGTAATGGACTCATAAACCCCAAGATGTTGGATGCTATCTTGGAATAAACTTGTCCACAAGGTGATAATTTAACAAAGAGTATGAAGAAGGATGTATCTACACATAGTCAAACAAGATGATTTTGATTTAAAGGAATTTTCCAAAGTCTAGTGAAGGATTTTTCGAGAGATTTTAAAAAAGAAAGAGGTTGGGTGTGAGATGGGGTTTTTTATTGATGTTTGAAATGGATGAAATGAATTGTTGTTTTGATCTAATGAACTACAGAGAACTTGTTTACAAGACCAAGGTTTTAGAAAGAGCATGCTACTTGAGTAGTTTCGAAATCAAAAGGCCAATTACACTTAGATACCATAAGACAAGATGAAAACACGTAGTGTGTGGGGTTCAATTTGAGTTAATCTTGATTAATGACTTACTTTTACCACATCCACACTTTTTGGTTCACTTTTCAAACTAGATGTATATGTCTCAATTTCTTTTCATCCCACAAGGTCCATTATGTGGAAATTGAGAAAAAACAAGGCAATAGTTCCCTATTGTTGACTTTAGAGAGAGAAAATGGAGATATGAGTCCAAATACTTAGAAGCCTCTAAGGATGGAATCCCTAGGGTCAAGCAGTAATACTTGGAATTTTCAAAGGTATTTTCTCCTTCCTAAAGGTTTACGGAAATTTTGTCCTTGTTGAATGTTTTTCAGGAATTTTGGATACGAACAATGTGTTTAGCTGAGCTGAAAATTGCACAATCTAGGAGGATGGGAAGAAAAATATTGAATTCCCTTGGATAAATCTAGCAGCCGAGGCTTGAGATGACTAGAGAAAGCGACTGGCCAGACCCTCCCCTCCCGACACACTTTCTTGGAGTTAATAACTTCAGTTCTCATAGATCTCCCATGACAAATTTTCATCTCTCTGAAAGAAACACAAGTATGTGGGATGACTAAAGGAGATTAAGGAGAACCTGAGCACCAATATTAGGGATTTTTGGATTCTAAATAAGGTTTGTGTGGGAACTGTTTAGGGGTTGGTGACAGCTCCTTGTGAGGAGAATCTCCCACAACCCTTAGAACAAGGGGCTTTGCTATCCTCTCACGGGGAGGTATCATTTTTACTTCCCATTGGAAAATCAGGTCTTTCACTTGGGTGAGTACTTTTTCCCACCAAGGCAGACCCTCTAAAGGTAAACAAAAGTGAGTAAGTACATCTGTAGTTCAATCAATCTTTGTTTGTGTGAACAAAGACAGAACACACACAATATACTTACTCACACTCGCAAGATTTTGTTCAATTTTAAAAGCACAAATTGAAGTGTTGAGGCAATATTTTAGACAACCTAATATCACAAAAAGACGTTTGATTCTCAAGATCACCGTGAAGTGTGAGAGAAGTTCATACACCTTTAAATGATATTAGATTCTTTTTATAGCACCAAGATGAAGTGTGAAGTTGTTTTGTTCAATTCTTAAAAACCCAAAACCAAATCTAGTGAGTTTCTAATGTTCTTTTTAACTCATTTATTGTTATTTTTAAAGCCTAATAGAAATTTATTTGAGTCCTAAAACTTGAAGATAACAAAGCCTTAAGAATGGGATTATAATTGCTCCCAAAGTGTTTAAAAATACTTGTTACAAACATGTGATAATGCTTTTTCTTTCACTTCCATGCTCCATGATCCTTTAAAACCTGCAATCCAAGCTCCAAATGTTAGATGAAATCAAGAAACAAGAAGATATGAGGGTTAGATAAATGATTAAGCATAAAAACCCTAAAATTTAGACCAAGTTTCATTGTGATTTGGAATTAGTTGAAAATTTGAAAAATTTAACTCTACAAAAGTTCATAAACACCTACATCATTTGATAGCTTATTAAATTCTATCCCATTTTAAAAAAAGCTCTGAAAAAGACCAAAATATGACCAAGATATGGCCATTTTAAGATTGAGTGAAAAAGTAAGAAAGCAAAGGCAACACCATTTGAAACACAGAGGTAGCGGCACTGTTTGAGTGCAAATAGCGACGTTGGAATGATAGCAGTGTTGTTTGAGGATTTGAGAAATGCTCTGGTGAAACTAGTGACACTATTTGGAAAAATAGAGACCACATATGCGTCACTATTTCCTCCAGCGGCACTGTTTGACTTGGAAAGACAAAAATCAAGAAAAACGATGGAAATGGCCAAAAAAACGTGTTAATTTTGAGATTTATGCCCTCCTTCTAGAGCCAAAATATGAATGGTGATCCTAGACCTGCACAAACATAAAGAACAAACACATTATTAGTCTAATATGCAAGTTAGAAACACCATTCCCCATAAGATTCATTTGAAACATGAAAACAAGAAATAAATGAAGAACACAAGTAAAAAAAATCTATTAAATCCTATTTTAATGTTCAAACTCTCAATCCAATGGGGGAATTGGTGCTATTTGGATGTGGAAAATAGCCCTTTCCCAATTCCTTGAAAGCTTGATGATCAATGGTGAAGATTTGATGCTCCTTGATGAAATTTCTCCATAACCTAGCTATGAATTGATGAAAAACTATGAAAATGGATGAACATGGATGAATGTTGCTCAAAAAATTAAGATGATAACTTTGCTCAAATTATGGATGAAAATTCCTAAGATTGTGGATCCAAAATCAAAATGAGAGCCTTCTATTTATAGAAGAGAATGATGGAAGAATAGGAAAAATGGATGAATGTGGGATCAAACACCAACCAATAGCACAATGTCACTTGTCAACATGTGAGTGGACAAAGGTGGAACACATTTGGATGAATGTGCACATTAATGCAATTAGGTGGAAATTCAAAATTGGAGAAGTGACATGTTGGAGGGAGAGAAGAAATGAATAAATGCCACTTGGCTCAAGAGAAGGACATGTAAGAGGCTTTTAATGCCTTGTTGGATGGACAAGTACTTTTGGGGGGAGATTTCAAATTTGGGGAATATTCCATCCTTTGATGATTTTTTGAATGAAAAAGAAAGATTTATAAATTAATTAAATTGAATTACTTGAGCAAGTTGCAAAATCTAGAGGATTTGATGGATTAAGATTAGAATTGATCAGGATTAGATTAATTTAAATGAATATTAGATGATTTGACAATTTGACTTAGAATTTTGGATTTATTTAAATCAAAATGAGAGGAATAATGATTTTAGAATTAATTAAATAAAGTTTGATTTATTTAATTAAAGAGGATGATATTAGATTAAATTAAATAAAGATTAATTTATTTAATTTAAGGGAGATGACCTTAGAGATTAATTAAATAAACTAAATTATTTAATTAAAAGAGGGACCAAAGGATTAATTAAACAAAGTGATTTATTTAATTAATAGGAGATGATGACTTAATAAGATAAAATTGATTTACTTAATTAAGAGATGAAATGTGATGAATTTAATAAAATAAAGATTATTTAATTAAATGATTAGTAAAGGAGATGATTTAGGATGAAATAATGTTAGTAAAATTGGGATCAAGTGTGTAGGATCAATGGATATATTTTTTGTGTCTACAGTAAATTCTTCGAGAAAATTATTCCTCACAAAAATAATTCCCCTCTAAATTCTTAGGGGTACAACTCCTTGTCAGATAGTAATTTATTCTTTTCTAGAAACTTGTGTGCTTCTAACCAAAAAGAAGTGAAAGGTTAAAATAGTATTGACATTCAATAAGATCTATAGAATAATTTAGAAAATGATCTTCCCATGAAATTAGTTCAAACACAAGCTAAATTGAGTTTCATAGGATATGAACCAATGAGTTTAATAATTTAAAATATAATTGCCAACTTGAAAATATTGAACACTTAAAATAGTTCTTGCACTCACATAAGAATATAATAACTAACAAAACCAATCATAACACACCGATTATAATAGATTTCATTCCAAATTTTTAAAAATGTATGTGTATAGACTTACAACATCTATCTAAATTTGAAAAAATAAATATGTTCTTTCTTGTTTCACTTCTATTACTTTTTCCCAAAAAAAATCTAATAAACTATCTCGTAACATCATGATCAATATATAAATATACAAGAGTAACCATTTCTTGAAAAGTAACTAAATATTGCAAGTTAAAGAATCTTGTAAACTTCTCAGAAACTTTAATGCTCCTTACAAATTAATTCCATATTATAAAATAACAATAAATATCATTATTGAGGAGGTATATTATTGGCGTCCTCATTATTCCCATTTTCTTGTGATGGTTGGGCTAATTGTATGGCACATTTAGCTTTATACACCTTGAAAGCTTTGATAATCAAAGGAATTTCACTTGGCTAAGGAATAATACCATTTTTTGTTCTTAGCTTCCATAAATCTTTGTTCTCTTAAATTAAATCTTCCTTATTGGAAAATTTCATCGCATGTCCAATATATTGGGACAAGGTAGAATTGATGTTAATTTTCTCACATTCTCAACATTAAAAGATTGTTTATCAAACAAACCTTCAATTGATTCTTTGAAATTATTCTTCAAATTTTTTGTATCCTCATCTTAAGAATCATGTTTCCTTTAGAGGTGAACATTGACAATTGAAAAATCTTTTTGAATATCAGCCCTAATTTGATTACATTATTTGAGCAACTTATTTTGTTCCAATATTTTTTGTTTTAAGAATGAAAATTTGCATTCAATTCTCTTCCCCCATATGAAACACTAATTATCATCAACACTAGATAATATTTTCTCAATCACTAAATTATCTGACCCCAAATCAATCATTTCTTTCAGGTCACTATTGGAATTTTTCCAAATAGATTCCTCATGCTTAGTTACAGTGACTTCACCATCAATTTATTTCTTCAACACCTCAATATATTCTCAAATATTCCTCATTTCTACAATGAATTTAGTTCCTTTTAATATGATAGTTTTAGTCCAATCCTCTGTAACTTTACCATAAGATTTGTAAGCATGAACTTTGTTGATCACTTCCTTCCCACTAATGGAACTAGGATCAAAAGCGACTTCAATTTGGCTGGTAGGTTGAGTTGAGAAATCAATGAGAAATTTTAAAAAATTGGTTAGAACATTAACCTACCACTTTAGTTGATCTTTAGTTTTATTATCCTTCTTTGTTCTTTCCACTAGCCTAGTAGTTGACACTTGGAAATTATGAACATCTCCATCTCTTGTAGAAGGTTCTAAATTGATCCTAGTTATATTGAAGTCCTTCATAGTCATTTAACTAGCATCCTTCTATGCAGAGGGGTGAGTGACTTCAACATACATATTCCTCAAGGATGGATCAGTTAATAGTCGAGAAGTAGTTTTAAGATTTTTAGACTGGGGGTTCTTTAGAGTAATTGTGATGCAATATCTTTATCAAGAACACTTAATTCGATAATATTCCTTTTTATTGTCAAAGACTATTCTAACTAAGAAACATATGGGGATGTAAGGACATTCTTGGTCCTTGGAGAAGAAAATTGAAGAGATCTCCTAAGAGGAGGTGTATTAGATACCCCTACCTCAAGAGAAGATGGTGGAGGGGGTTTTAAATACATTGGGAGGAGGAGAGATATGAGAAGAATGTGAGGAGGAATAATTACTTACTTGGGATTGGGATGAAGATATGAAAATAGCCTCCACTTTTCTTTATCCTTCTCCTTTTGGGTTATCTCTTTTGCAGGTCCTCCACAAGTCTTTTCCAACCCCCTTCTTTTTGGTGGATCTTAACCATCATCCCCACTACCACCAAAGGTATTCTATTACTTTTTTGATGTCGTTTTTGAAGGGGACTAGGACCTCCTTTGACTACTCTTTGTTTGTTATGCATTCTTCTCAGTTTGTTGAGATATGGGATTTTTTTCTATCTTCTTCTTCATTACCCATTCTTCAATTCATCTCAGTACTATTTTAGTTTTAGCCTCAACTATTTTAATTTCTTTGATGCTCCAATCTATTGTTAGAATGGGTTGATTTTGTATATGTTCAGTAAACATGGGATCAACTAGATCTAGTTCATCATCTTCAAGGTCTTAGATATCCCAATTTAACTTGAAAGTCATAATTTTCCTTAAAGACAATCTCATCCATCCTCTTTTTCCCAATTCAAACTCATTGACACAATCTACATAGTAGTCCTTTGGTTTTGGAGTATGATTAAAATTAGGTCTCAACTATAGATTACTTCTAACAATTTTTTTGTTTTCAAATGGAAATATTCTTGCACAAAACTTCATTGTATATTTCACTAGATCTTCTTCTATGTTTAAAGCATCAAACATGGAATTACATTGATAATGTGGCAACCTAATGGGAAAATGAATCCTTGCTTTCTTCATCTCATGGAATCTCTTATTTACGTCAACTACTTTTCTACATATCTCAATAAGGACAAACCTATCATCAACATATTTTTATAATTTGTAAGGAAAACCATCAAAACCCCCAACTCTTATGTAGGTAAATCTGTAAAATTAGATGAAGTACATGTCATAACTATTGATTAATTGAGTAACATTTTCCCCCAGGCCCATATCTCCTTGGATTTATCTTACCATCCTAATAGTAAAGGTGTCATTCACTCTTCTAAAAATTCTATGGATCCTTTCCAACTACAACTAAATATCATAATAAAAAAGAAGCTGAGGAAAACTAAGGTAACACAAGTAAGATCTAAAAAATTCACAACCCTTACCAAAGCATATGCATTCTATTTCCTAGTGGAGTATTTTAATTTTTTTGTTTGTATTAATTTTCTAAAGAAGGATATTGGTTGTTCATATCCATCTTTATTCTTCTATAATAACACTACAACAATAGTGTAAAAAGATGCAAAGTAAAATAGTTGGAGTGGCTTGGAATAGTCTAGGCTCTCTAATACAAGGGCTTTAGAAATGGCTTGCTTTATACTCCTAAATGCTTCAACTAGCTTTGTAACTCACTCAATCATCTATCCTTTCTTGAGAATTTTAGATATTACTTTTTTTTTCTCAAAAAAGTTAGGAAAAAATATCCTAAAAAAGTTAATCTTCCCAAAGAAAGACTGAATTACTTTTACAAATTTTGGTTGAGGAATAATGCCAATAGTCTTAACTTGTTTAGGGTCAAATTTCACCCCTTCTTTTGACACAATATGTCTCAAAAAATTTCCTTCCTTAGCGCCAAACTTACATTTTTGTGTGTTTAAATAAATCTAAAACTTTAAACATCTTTCTAAAATCAATTAGAGGTGTTTGCAGTGCTCACCTCTCTCCTTTGAAAATTTAGTCAAGTTGTCTTGATACACTACCATAGTCCATTCATTGATACTAGAAATAGCCATGTCCATTTCTCTCTAAAATGTTAAACTTGTATTTTTCAATCCAAAAAAAATTATTAAAAACACATATGCGCCCCATGGAGTAGTGACTATCATCTTGTGTTGCTCTAATTCCTTTACAACCACTTGGTTATAACTTGAAAATTCATCCATCATGGACATCAATTCCAATCTAGTAACTTGTTGTATCAAGTGGTCTATGCTTGGAAGAGGGTAGTTTTCCTTGAGATATTTAAGGTTGAGGTTTCTAAAATCAAAACAACCTTATTTTTTGTTATTCCTTCTTATTGAGACAAGATTAGACACCCACTCAGAATGTTTAATGGATTTTATAATTCTAACATTTTTCATCTTCATCAAATCCTTCTACATTTTAGAGATAGGGTAGGATTGATAGGCCTTTATTCCTTCCTAAAAAAATTAGCTTCAAACTCAAGAGGAATGGTGTGTTGAAACAAATCCTCCCTATAAGATTTCAACTCATCATAAGACCATGCAAAGAATCTTTTGAACTTATGTAAAAAATAAATAAGCATTTGCTTCTCATTAGGTTTGAGCCTCTTACCAATATAAACCATGTTAGGGTTTTTATAGGTCCCTAAATTTACTCCCTCAACATCGTCTTCATGAGTTGGTATGTTTTTGTTTCTACAGTGGTCTCTACTGTCAAATATATTTTGCAAGGCAACTAGTCCTTTGGGAATATTGTTTGTTTTTAGCCATATTATTTCATTCCCAAACAATTTTTCTTTTCCATCCTCTATCTCAACCATTGGTTTCTAGATGATAACTTGAGTGTAAAATTCATTCATACCATTTAGAAATCTATATATCTATTGGCTTTCATCAAATACATGTTAGTTGTATATGTTGGCTGGTATGGTTAGCCTTGCTAAGACTTTAACGCTCTATTTTTGATTGATTAAGCAAGGAAAGGGCCTTTATCCCTTACAAAAGCAACACAACATTCCAAAGAATAGCAACTAGAAAAAACATCAAAACAAAGGAAGTAGGACCAAAGGAGAACCACTTCCTCAAACCCAACCAACCAAACACATTAGCCTCTACCAACCACATCAAAAAATATAAACCTATAAAGTATCCAATATAGATATAACCAGTCCATATTATCATCCATCCACAAAAAAATATTATATAAGCATAACCTATAAAGAGTACCTAGCATGTTACCAAAGTTTAGAAAAAAAATAAAACTAGAATTAAAATAGTCCAGGCATGTAAAGCCTTTACCACTATAACGCCATAGGGAGGGGGAAAAAAACCTCATGATAGCAAGCAATACAAAGTAGGGGAAACAAGAACCAGGATTAAGCATCCTCGATAAGGTTCCATGCCTTCATCAGGTCCTCTACTGGTGCAGTCACGGTTAGGAGGTTCCTTAAAGAGAATAGTCCAAAACGTGCATCAAGAGTAAACACAACAGAAAACAACTCAAAGATATGAAAAAAATATAGATTTAGTCATTCAATATTATATGATAGAATTCAAATACAAACTAGTTGGCAACATGCAGGCTTACAATTAGGGCTCACAGGCCTAATCTCACAATTATAGAATATGCTCAAGATATAGAAGTGAAGCTCCTTCACAAATAATCTAAACTATCAATCTTGTCTAGATCCATAAAAATACTTTCCTAAGGATCTATTACATCAATATATATCATATCTAGATCATAAGATTCCTCTGTGTTGGCCCAAGAAGGTTTCACACTCCACGAAAGAGGTCTAACATGTATACATAGATAGGTCAGACTTAAATGGATAGGAATCCTCCACAAATGAATGAAATAAAGTGTGGAATCCCAAGGATGTTTGGACATGAACCAAATAACATTGAATGATGTGTCATTAGGCTCTGCAAGTCTTCTCCATCAGTTGATTGTCCAAGATTCTCAGGATGCTCTGTTATGAGAAAATAGTTGATCTTCTGATAGCGATAACTTTCCGGTAATAGTCCCAAATGCGCTAGAAATTAGATATGATGTAGATGAACATGTCTAGATGCTAAGTCCAGCGCCACAAGGTCTGAAATGAAACTAAAATAGAATTCAGACTGAAATATAGAAACTACTTATGATTGAACTGACTGAACTAAATAGGAAAATGAAAAGAAACAAACTAAAATGAAAATATTTTTGGTTGATGCAATATTTCTTGTGAACCGGGGATGCTCCTGCATTAGACACTTGGGGTTGATTTGAAAGTGATTCCTTCACTTTGATGGGGCTAGAGGGAAACCAAGATAGTCTACCTCAACTTGAGATATCCAAGATGATTCTTCTATTGGTTTATCTTTCCACTTCACAAGATATTTTGTGTATTGCCTTCCTCTAGTGTTGCATGCAATTTTTCTATCCAAGATGTATTCAAATTGTTTTAGTACTTGTTGTGGTAACTGTGTCTTCAAGTATTATTTCATGCTTTCACTGAACTCTATTTCATGATATTGATATAGGTCTAAAATGTTGAAAATAGGTGAAATACTCAATGTCTCTGGTAACTCCACTTCATATGCATTTCTTGAATCAAATTTTTTGAGTATCCTACAGGGTCCAAACTTCTTCATCTTCAAATTGTTATATGTCCCAACTAGAAATATATTTGTTCTCAAGTACACCATCACTTCAAATTCTTTATGTCCCCTCTTCTCATCTGCTTGTTGTTTGCACTTACTATTCATCTCCTCTAGATGTTTCTTAGCCTGATTGTGCACTATCTTCATGTGATCTACAAATTATTTTGCTTCTGCACTTCTCTTTTCTCTATACTGATCTCTGAACTCTGCTACTCCTCTATGGTTTTCCTTGGTAACAATCTCAAAAGGTGTTCTTCCTATACTCCTATTCACTAAATTATTGTATGCAAACTCTGCTTGTGAAAGAATCAAATCCCAACCTCCTACCTTCTCTCCAACCAAACATCTCAAAAAATTTCCCAAACTCCTATTCACTACCTCTCTCTGTCCATTTGTCTGTGGATGAAATGTTGAATTGAACTTCAAATATGTCTTCATCTTCTTCCAAAGTGTCTTCCAAAAATATCCAACAAATTTTGTATCTCTATGAAACTATACTCTTAGGTAATCCATGCAATCTCACAATATCTTTAAAAAATAGGTCTGCTACATGTACTTCATTAGTTGTCTTCTTACAAGGTATGAAATGAGCCATCTTTGAAAATATGTCTACTACCACAAATATAGAATCATTTCCTCTTTGTTTCTTTGGAAATCCTACTACAAAATCCATACTTATGTCTTCCCAAGGTCTCTTCGGTACTATCAAAGGTTTGTACAATCCAATGTTTTGACTACTCCCTTTTGCAACTTTGAACAAATTTCCTTACATTCTTATAGATCTAAGGCCAAAATTAGTTTTCACTCACTAATTCCACTCTCTTATCAATGCCAAAATGTCCTGCCAATCCACCACTATGCTTCTCCTTTATTAGGTTGTCTCTCATTGAACTTCTAGGTATGCACAATTGATTTCCTTTGAACAACATATCTTCTTGAATGAAATAGTCCAACCACTTGCTTCTATCTGTCATAACAAGGTTCCTTACATGCTTTCCAAGGTTCTGAAAAATCAGTGTCTCCCTCATACATATGCTTCAATTCATCAAAACCTAATACTTCAACTCTCATGTCTATCAACAAGTTCCTTCTCCTACTCAATGCATCAACAACTTTATTTGATTTTCCACTCCTATGCTTCAAAACAAAAGTATAACTCTGCATGAACTCTACCCATCTCATAGGTCTCTGATTCAACTTACCTTGACTGTTCAAATACTACAAAGCTTGATGATCTGTATACAACACAAACTCCTTAGGCAATAAGTAATGTCTCCACTTCTTCAAGGCTTGAATTATGGCATAGAGCTCCTAATAATAAACTAAATATCTTATCCTTGCATCATTCAACCTCACTGAAATATGCTATAGGCCTACCTTCTTGACTTAACATTTCTCTTATTGCATTTACACTCACATCACAATCAAATTGAAATACCTTATTGAAATCTGGTAATGGCAAAGCATTTTCCTTTGTCACTTTCTTCTTTAATAATTCAAAACTCTTATCTGCTCCTGATGTCCACTTAAATTCCTTTCTCTCACCTACTCTATCATAGGGTTACATACTGAACTAAAATTCCAGATGAAATTCTGTTAGAAACTAGCTAATCTATAAAATGATCTGACTTCTCCAATGTTCTAAAGTGTAGGCCATTCAACAATTGCTCTTACTTTCTTAGGTTCCATCTTCAATCCTTCCATAGAAATCACAAATACTAGATGTACCAACTCTTCCTTCATGAAACTACACTTCTTAAGGTTTATCAACAATTTCTCTTCTCTTAGTCTCTGCAATACTAGTCTCAAGTGTTGCAAATTTTCTTCCTTTGTCTTACTGTAAATCAAAATGTCATCCAAATATACAATCACAAACTTACCCAAGAATCTCTTCAAGACTTCATTCATCAACCTCATGAAAGTACTTGGTGCATTTGTCAATCCAAAAGGCATCACTAATCACTGATACAACCATTCATTTGTCTTAAAAGCATTCTTCCATTCATCTCCTTCTCTGATTTTGATCTGGTGGTATCCACTCTTCAAGTCTATCTTTGTAAAATACTTTTCTCCACTCAAAAAATCCATAATATCATCCATCCTAGGGAAATGGAATCTATACTTAACTATGATTTTGTTTATTTCTCTAAAGTTTGTACACATTCTCCATTCTCCATCTTTATTAGGTGTTAATACTACAGGTACTACACAAGGAATCAAGCTTTATCTGATCAAACCTTTCCTCAACAACTCTTATATCTGTGTATTCAATTCTTTATTCTTTGTTGGTGTCATTCTATGTACTACTTTATTAGGAAAACTAGCTCCAAGTATAAGATCCATGTGATGACTAATACTCCTTATAGGTGGCAATCCTTCAGATACATTATCTGATATGATGTCTCCATACTCTTTCAGTATCTCTTTTATCTCCTTTGGTTGTGATTATTCATTCTCCTTCTTCAATGTTTCAAGCTTCTTATGGATCAAATCATAACACATATTCTCATGAATCAAACCATTCAAAAATTTTATTCCATCTACCAAATAGATTCTAGCATTCCCACACACCTCACTCTTAGGATCATCTTCCAAAGGAATCAAGGTAATTTTCTTTCCATTTGATGTTATGGTATATGTATTCTTTCTCCCATCATGTATAGCTTTTCTATCATACTAACAAGATCTACCCAACAAAATATGTCATACATCCATAGGCATAATATCACACAAGACTTCATCATGATAAGATCCAATATGAAATTTTACCAAACATTGTTCACTCACCAATACCCTATGATCATCCTAAATCTATGCTATTTGATAGGGCTTAGGGTGTTTCAATCTTTCCAACTTCAGCTTAGTCGCCATCTCTAAAAATAGGTTATCAAAACTACCACTATCAATCACAACTTTACAACACTTACCTCTTGATTTGCATCTGGTTCTGAACAAAATTTTCCTCTATGGTGGTTGTTCATTTGTCTCTACTTGAAATAGTTCTCTCCTTATCACAAGTGATTCTCCTTTCTTAGGTTTACCAATCAAACTCGGTGATCCAATAGGTTCCTCTTCAACATAGGCCGCTCTTCCACTATTCTATGTCCTTTTGCTTGTACTTCCTTGATTACATTCAAATGCTCTATGTCCTTCACCTCTACACTTAAAATAGGTTCCTTTGAATACTCTCCTATTAGTTCCTCTTCCTTCTCTTTTGTATCCTTAACTCCAGTATGCATTAGGGTTTTCTCTTTGATAAAAGGTTATGTCATCTCTCTATTCTGCATTTTTATCTCTATCTTCTTTCTTTAATGTGTTCTCTTGTTTGTTCTACTCCACATAAGATCTCTCTCCTCTAGAAAATGTTTTGCTTCTCTAAAATTTACCATCTCTACCTCTCTACCTTTGCTTATGCTTTTTATTCAACTTCTCTTCAACTTTCAAGGAAAACTGATATGCTTCTTCCAATGTAGTCATCCTTACCAAACTTAGTCCTTCTTGAATGTTCAATCTGAGTCCATTGATGTATCTAGCCACTTTCTCCTTGCTTGTTTCACTATGTCCAATCCTTATGATCATCTTATGAAATTCTTTAGTGTACTCCATATATTTCTCTCTTTGTCTCAAATTTTGCAGTCTCTTCAACAACTCCAACTCATAGTCAACATATATAAATTGATTCTTCAGCTTTTTCACCACTCTATCCCATTTTGTAATCCTTTATTTTCCTATTTTTTTTCTATCTAGTTCTACTTTCCACCAAATAGTAGCATGTCCCTTAAAAATTTTCTTTTCAAATTTCACCTTCTCTAGATCTTGTAATGCTCGAGAGATGATGTCCCCTCAAACCACATAAGTTACCATAACTCATTACATTTCAAGTAAAATAAAAGTATAGGATGCATAGATCAAGAGCTTTCCATAAGAGCTCATAAGCAAAAAAAATAGAAATATATTTCATTTCATGTATCCAAAGAATTAAATTGCATCTACAACAAGGATCTTTACACTAATACATATGTATATGTCAATAACATATCAATGAGTTTCCATACATTCATTCATTAACTTTTAAATAATACATCTATTTCAATGTTACAATAAAATCTTTCATTCCAATACATCTATTTCAATGTTACATCAATATCTTTCATTCAAAACATTTATTTCAATGTTACAATAATGAATGTCAAATAAAGTTTCTTTTACAAGTGGGCTATACAAGCCTTTCAAAAATATTACATGAATACATTTATAGCATGAGAAACTCTGAACCTCAACCGTTGTGACACCACTGCTCTTCTTGCAAGATGGGGCCAAGAGTGTGATTAAGGCACCTTTTCCGCCCAACCACGAAGTACAAGACTTCCCCGGGTTTCTTCCTAACTCAAAGAAATCACCAGCCCTACATGAGGATCCTAGCAACTTGAAACAACAAAGCAGGAGGGAAATCTCGATGCAAGCCTGATGCCTATATGCATTCCTAACATGAGAATCGCATATTTCTTGCAAACATGAGGTGGTAGAGACCTATATACATTTATTTCTAGGCTTTTAATTCCATCTATTTCAATGGTGTATGTGCTTGGCCAAGCATAAATAAATAATTGATAGTTTTAGAAAAGGTAAAACTACCGTCTCTATGGGTCCACCTTCGGCATCTTGTCCCAGAAGTTTCCCAAAAGAACAATAAATAATACACTTTCCATCTAAATTTTTCATTCAATTTTAGACATCTCTACTTCAAAGGAATTCTAATAATTACCAAGTACACACAAGGTTCACAAATAAATTTACATTAGCACACTAACTTAATTGAAAAATTAATCACACAGTTTGTTTTTGCAAGTCACTTTCTATGATTTCAAAACAATCTAAATTTGGTCTTTTTGGAAAGAGTATATCTATAAACTCGTAAGTTCTCATTGCTAATTAAATAATTTGATCAATGTAAGTAAATTATATAAGTTCAAAAAAATAAAACTACTTTAATCAGCCTTATAAGTATGGAGTAAAAACCTAGCTTGCTGATTACTTTCCTATTTAATAGGAGTATGTCTACACTTTTATGAAAAAGAATAATAAGTTAAATTTAAAGAAAAGAGAATAATTTCACTCAGTTTCATTCACAATTGCATATATCAAGAAATATCAACTAGTCTAAAATGCCATTGTTTGTATGAATATATTTATTTACGTGTTTTATATTCCTAAAATTCACTAGTTTAAGAAAAATATATTTTCGAGAATTATAGTTTTCCCCATTTTGTAGCATGTAAAATACACCTAACATACTGAAGTTCATCATTATGATAATAATTTTAATGCAATCAGCCAATTCCATGTTTATCCATTTCTATTTTTCTGATCTTATTTATTTTCAAATATAAAAATTATATATATATATATACACAATTAGTTGCATTTACATATATATAATTATGTACATTCTCAAAAAATTTAAGAGTAAAAATTAAAAAAAAATAGAGAAATCTAAATCACAGTGATTTTAATGGACACAATTATTTTTTTTTCTCTTCAGATATGTAAATAATTCAGATCTTTGTTTCTCTGAGATATATATATAGCTCATAAATCTTTTACACAAATAATTTTCTCAGAGAAGCAATGTATTTCACACTTCAATATACATGTATATATATATAACATATATACATATATATACATATATATATATATACAACATATGTATATATAACAAACTTGTGCATCGTTATTTTCCATACAAAATCTACATGCAATGAACAAAATTAATATCAAATCATAGTTTAAAGAAAAAGGAATATATTTGCACAGGGCTTACGCCCCCCATATGGGGAGGCACTGCCCTAGCACTACCTATGGAGGGTAGTGCCTCCTCCACAGGCCGCAACATGTGGAGGGGCACTGTCCCCCACAGCGCAACCCTTGCCTTATGGGGAGGGCACGACTGGGGTGAAACCCAACCCCCCCTTACCATAGTATATAAAAAAAATGCAGACTTAAACTTTAATGCGATGCAAATATGAATCAGTAAAGCATATGAGGATGTGAATTTATATGTCCATACAGATTTTTTTGTATATATATATATCAAACATTCTGGCACAAAATTTATTCAGAAATTTATCCAGAAAGAAGTAATGTTCTGAGAATAAAATACAAAGAGACATTGCCAATGAAATTGTCTATAAATTTATAAAGAATTTTGAAAAGAATGTACAAATTTCACCAAAGTATTTTTCTTAGCAAACACAACAAACATAGAGTTTTTTTCACAAACAAATCTTTGCACACATAGTAAATTTATTTTCTCTCATTTGGAACCTTAAGGAAATAAAAGAGAATTAATAAGAAGAACCTAGATAATTTGTTGACAGCTGAAGATGCCTCCTTGCCACTTCCACTTCTTGTTTTCTCTCAAAATTCCTTCGTGCAAGACCTTCCTCTTCTCCTTTCCTTTTTCCTATTCTTCTATTTTCTCATCTATTGGAAACTAAAAGCAAAACAAGAAACTATCTGGTAGCCATGAAAGTGAATTTGCAAAGTAGTTCCTGAAAACATCAAGAAAGGTTGGTTTTTCCATTACCCCCCTTTCCTTTTTAAAGTTTTCTTTTTCTTTATTCCAAACCTAATCTTGAAAATAATATATTTTAAAATAAAAATAAGATATAACTTATCTTTTCCATTTCCCGTGCTAAGATGAAAAAGACTTAAAATAAAATAATATTTAATTTAATTGTATATAAATCCTCTTTTTGGAAAATATTTACCCAATAATTAAATAAATAACTTCTAACTATTAGTTAACTTATTAACTCAAAAATTAACACAAGTTAAAAGAATCATAGAATACTTACTCAGATTTTTATCATGCATAGACATTTAAATCAAAATCTATAATTAATTATAATTATAATTAATTCTTTTACTTTATTATGCTTATATTTCACTATTTATTTAATTCAACTAATCATTATTTATTTTTTCGAACACTAAAAAAAAATCAAGTCAAAATTATCATTCCTAAATGCACTCTATATGAATCTAAGTACCTGTGTGTGATCGAGAGAATATTCTACTTTATCCTATCAAGAAGCTAACCTCCTCTCCTTAATCACACCCTTGGTCTTCAACCTCCTACATCTCAAGTGCACTCAAGCACACAACAATAAACTAAATTAGTATCCCATAAAAATATAAATCAAAACAATAGAATACATTAATTCAAATATTTCTATTCTATTTTTGCTTCATCTTCAAAGTAAAACATATTCAATATTATTCAACTTTTCATAATTTAAGTAAACACTTATATCACCACACCAAAACACCATAATATTCACTATTACTCTACCACACACATCTAATCATATAACAAATCCACACAAAACCAAAAGCAACCCGCATAAGGGTCTGAGACATGATAGATCTTCAATTTATTCATACTCAAAGTATTCTTCTAGGTCATTTATCCAGTCAATCAACTCCTTGGGATTTAAATTACCAATATAGTTCGAAACATCAACTCTAGGTCTCTTTCCAATCTTTGAAATAGCTTGCAACATCTTCACTTGATTTGATTCTTCTTCTTCTTCATCTCCTAGGGTTTCACCATTTTGATCAATGGATCAAAATTCATCATCATCATCACTTTCAGTATTAGGTCTAGATTTAAATCCTCTTCTTCTATCTCATTCAACAACATCAAGATGAACTCACATGGTTTTCAAAAATTCCATCATCTCATCTATCCTTCCATCTCATCTATCCTTCCAGCTATTGTACCAACAACAGGTATTCTCCCCAGTGGCATCTGTTCCTAAGATCAAGTGCAAACCACCTCAAGTTTAAAGATTAGGCTACAAGGTGACAATTTCCTCACAATCGGCGAACAATTGCAACACAAGTAACCTATCTGGGATTCAGTGATCTATCCACAACAATATCTTATGAAAATCCTTCACGAACTTCACTCAATTCACTCTCAAAGATTCAAACTTTTGTTCTGATACTACTTGTTGTAGTCATGATTAGGAGGATCCTCAAAGAGAAGAGTCCAGACCATGCAACAAGAGTAAACACAATGGAAAAAAACTCAAAGATATGAAACAAACACAAATTTAGTCATTCAATATATATATGATAGAATTCAAATACAAACTAGCCGACAACATGCAGACTTACAATTAGGGCTCATAGGCTTGATCTCACAATTACAAAATATTCTCAAGATATAACAGTGAAGCTCCTTCGAAAAGAATCTAAACTATCAATCTTATCTAGATCCATAAAAATACTTTCCTAAGGATCTATTACATCAATATATATCATCTATGGATCATAAGATTCCTTTGTGTTGTCCCAAGAAGGTTTCACACTCCACAAAAGAGGTCTAATGTGTATACACAAATAGGTCAGACTTAAAAGGATAGGAATCCTCCATAAATGAATTAAATGAAGTGATATCCCAAGGAAGGTTGACCATGAACCATAGAAAATTGAATGATGTGTCATTGGGCTCCACAAGCCTTCTCCTTCAACTGATTGTCCAAGACTATCAGGATGCTTTGTTATGAGAAAACAATTGATCTTATGATAGCAATAAATTTCTAGTAACAAGCCCAAATGCTCTAGAAATTGGATATGATGTAGATGAACATGTATAAATGCTAAGTCCAACTCCGCGAGGTCTAAAATGAAACTACGACAAAATGCGGACCAAAATACAAAAAATGCTTATGACTGAATTGACTAAACTAAATAGGAAAATGAAAAGAAAAAAACTAAAATACAAATATTTTTGGTTGATGCAAGATTTCTTGTGAACCAGGGATCATCTATGGAATCTTCAAAGTTGTCTTTGATCACCATCTTCCCTGAAAAATCAACCTCATCCTTATTCTCCTTTTTCCTCTGTTGTTTCTTGATTTTACCCCGTCATGAGATAGTAACCATCACCGCTTTTTTCTTTACCACATCCACAAACCTACACATGTTCCATACAATACTCTCAAGAGCCTGGAACCTATTGGCATTGTCATCCTTCTACATCATTTTCTCAAGGAGCTCCAACCTTTCCTCCATCGTTTGCACTCTAGTTATTTCCAAACCCATAATTTTATCTTTCGAGTCTTCATTACTAGGGGTAGTGATGTCCATTTCCTTCGAGTCATTTGTAGCTATTCCTTTTTCCTTAGCCATATCAATTTCCTCCTAAAAATCTTGCACATCCTCCTACTGATTAACACCTTCCTCCTCCTCCTAACTCGAATCTTCCACATCCTCTGACCTTGACACCTCTTCCGTAGGAGACCCAGCTTTGCCCAAACTTTCCAACACACATTCTTCAAAGGAGGAATCATTTTCCTCCTTGGCCACCTTCTTCCCCTTGGATGTGGCCAAACCTAGGCGAGTAGATCTTCAACCCATTGGGGTAGTGGACCCACATTCATGGATGTTTTCATTATAATCTGGTACTATTATAGTTTTAGGTTCAACACCTAACTCACGAATCAATAGTTTTCTCTTGTTTACAACATAAGAGAGGGGGGAAACACTTTATTTTTCAAGGGTAATTTTAAGGAGAGCTGGCCATTAAGGGTCCATAACATTAGGGGAGGCATCAATAGGTTCTTTGACCAGGGAATGGAGTCAGATTTCAATTAGCTCAATTTTTACAAAACTCTCTAGAGTGGGATTCTCAATCAAATTATGGAAAGAATTTCTTTGCATGGTGGTAGCTAAAATGTACTTGCATATGGATCAAATCAAACCCTAGTGTAAAGGAGGGTTATTGCCATTGGTAAGGCTTTGTTTCAGGGAGGAGAGGGGGAAAAGGGGTAAATTTATTTTCTCCAGGTGTCTGATATGGTTCAGAATGGGAAAATGATAACCATGGACCGACTGAAAATGACCCTCTAACATAAAGTATTTCATGACAAAGAAACAAACACTATGGTAAGGGGGTGGAAGCAAAACCCTAGAATAGCCATTCTGAAATGTTTGGTCCTTTTCTTTAGCTTCAAAAAACTTTTCAATATAAGTTTGATAGTTTCTCATGCTTACCTTGGCAATCTTCTTCCCTTCATATGCAATCCCCATCACTTTGGATATAATCTTAGCATCAACAGTAAAGTGGAGACCACCCAACTCAACTTCCCCATCTTTCCAAGCATTCACAAACTTCTAGCTAAGTTGTTCACTGTAACCTTACATGACTGCAAAATATGGAGTAAACCTAGCCCATTCAAACATGCCCCATAATTTTGCATTCTTTTCTAGGGAGTCGTATTTACTCGGCTCCATCCTCTTTCTAGGGCCTCCCATGGTATTTTCTTTGGTTGAAAAATTCTTAGGAAGGAGTAAATAATCCACTCTTTGGCCTCCCTCATTCACCATAGAAGCAACTAGTAATTCAAAAATTTCAGTTTTGATAGAAACTTGGTGGCTTTTCATTTGTAAGAACAACTCAAACCTTCTAGGAATTTGTTTAAAATAATCAATCTATATACAAAGCCTATTCTCATATTTTCAAAGTCTTCCATTAGAAGAAATGGCAGCACCACCACCTTTTCAAATCATGATTACTCTTTTTTTTATTATCCACCTTCACATCAGTGATAACTCATGTCAAAATGTCTTTTCTCAAATCTATCACAAGATTTTTAGAAATATGAGTGATAATCTCCATAACCACTTTCACTTATTTCTCATTATTGCATGAGGTTTCTAAACTGGTTTGTCCTTTCATCCCCTTTCTTTTTAATTCTTTTATATTTAGCGTATGACTGCCTTTCATTAAGTACCTCCCATTTCGTCTTTATCAACTTCCCCAACTTCCAAATAAGAAAGAAGATGATAAACATGATAGCTAGACAATACAACCAACTCCTCATTTTAATTAATATCATTCTATCCATGATGAATTAATTAAATCACCCAATCTATCCTTAGATATTATTTCCTTAATTTGATTTAACAAATGGGTAAAGTCCCAATATTTCAAAACCAAATGTCATAAACCAAAATTTTCCATTGCATCGACAAACTTGTTGCCTTCCCTATAGATATGACTTATCTTGCAATTTTGAAATTATTATAACATATGTTTGTAGTCATCCAATATATCTTTTAGCTCCCAAGGAACATCAACCTTATTGTTTAAATAATCAATTATTAACTTGGAGTCATCTTCCACTATCACTTTAGTGTATCCATTATCTTTTAGATAACATATTCTTTCCCACACTGCATAAGCCTCAGCTAAGTTATTTGTTGTTGTTCCCAAGCCATTGTTGTATCCAGCCACATAAATGCCTTGATGATTTCTTACAATTCCACCTACTCCTACTAGGCTAGGATTCCCCCAAGAACAC
Source organism: Sequoia sempervirens (assembly GCA_007258455.2). Classification (NCBI taxonomy): domain Eukaryota; kingdom Viridiplantae; phylum Streptophyta; class Pinopsida; order Cupressales; family Cupressaceae; genus Sequoia; species Sequoia sempervirens. The sequence goes on from VDFB02389914.1 coordinate 36,219, forward strand.
CCATCAAAATTACATTTAATCTATGCTGGGTCTAGGGGAATCCAAATAGTTCTTTTTCTAATTAGTTGCTTAGCTCAAATAACATTGTTAAGATCATGAGATATTCCCCATAGTTGCTTGACTCACATCTCTTGATATGATGGCCTTTTCTTTGATGGATCATACTTATAGCTTTCTATGTTTTCTTGAATCTATTTCCTAATAGACATACATAGCTCTTTACTACTTTTTGTTGCATCTCTAAAAACTCTATTGTTTCTATCTTTCCACAAAACCCAAGTGAGGAATGTGGGAATTTGTATCCATATATCAATAATTATATTGTGAGAATAGGGGCATATACTCCAACAATAGAAAAACATCTTTACTGAAGGAGGGAAGACCCAATCAATCATTATATTCTTTAAGAAAAAACACCATACTTCTTGAGCATGAGGACATTGAAACAACATGTGCATAATGGTTTCTTCCTCTTCATTATAGAGGTAGCACTTATTTACTAGATACCATCCCCTTTTCTTAATATTTTCAATTTAGAGTATCTTTCCATGCGTCATAGTCCACCAAAAAAAATTAACCTTGGGAACTAGATTCTTGCTCCACACCATTTTCTAGTTAAAAAACCCTATTTAGAATAGCTGAGATTCCATAATCTAATATATAGATTTAACTGAAAATATCCCAAAAGAACTTTTTATCCAAATCCACTGATCATTCCTATTTATTGAGAATAGATCAAGATCACCAATCTATCATAGGAGGGAGTCCAAAGTAGTATCCCAATTCAGTTGTCTACCTCCCCTAAGAACAACATTATTCAAATAGTTCCTAAAGTCAATCCACTTTGGTCTCAAACCATCCTAGTTTATATAATTAGAGACCTTTCCAATATTTATTTTCAATTTGATTCTGATTTGCTGGAGGTTTTCATTAGTAGACAAGGGATTACAAGTAGTCCAAGCATCCTCCTAGAACTCAATTTTGAGGTCATTTCCAATTCTTAATTTTGCTCCTTTTGTTAGAGTGCCTCTAATCTTTAATAGGTTATTCCAAAAAAATGAACCATAGGGAAGATCATTTTTCCTGAGGAAACAACACACATCCTTATTTCCCAAGTACTTGGCCCATAGAATCTGTACCCAATCCTTTTCTCCTTCTAGAAGAAACCAACCCATTTTTTTCCACAAGAGCTTTATTGAACACTTTTATTCTTCTTATACCCAATCCACCTTCTCTCTTCGAAGTGCAAACAATTTCCCATCTAACAAGCACCATTCTTTTTCTCTCTTCCACACTTGACCATAAGAATCTCCTTTGAATCATTTCAATTTTCCCAACAACATAGGCTAGAATGTTAAAGAGAGAGATAATAGACTAGTATGTTTTGTAAGGATTCTTTTAAGAGCTAAACTTTCCAAGCAAAACTTAGCAACTTTCCCTTCCAATCGTCCAACTTCTTTTGAATCTTTTCCACAATATAATTCCAGTAATTACTATGAGGTTTTCTTGAGATTAAAGGTAAGAAAAGGTAGGTAGATGGAAATTCAGCCTCCTAGCATCCTATAACATTTATAACTTTCTCTTTTATAGTCTGGCTAGTATTAAAGAAGTAGATCTTTCTTTTCTAGTAATTGATAAATTGACTAGAAACTCTAGCATATTTATCAAAAACCTCTTTCCATTATCTTACTTCCAGGATAGAAACCTCCCCAAGGAGGATAGTGTCATCAACAATTTTTTTGTGTGAGGCAGGGGGAGGGATGAAGCAACACATAACCCTTTTAGTTTTTTATTTACAAGTTTTCTCTAAATATTATGACCCAAAGCTTCAACAAAAATAACAAATAGGTAAGGAGACAAAGGGTCACCTTGTCTCAGAACCTGGCCACAAGAAGAGAATCCTTGTGATACTCTATTAATCAAGGTTGAATACTTAGGAGTAGTGATACAAGACCTAATTAAGTTGAGAAATTTTCCTTTGAAACCAAATTTTTCAAGAAAAACAAACAAGAAATTCTAAGAGACCCGATTATAGGCTTTAGAAATATCTAGTTTCAAAGCCATACCTTGTTTTTTGCTAAGGTCCATAGGATGTAACACCTCATGAGTATAAATAGTTGCATCCAAAAAATTTCTTCCCTGAACAAATCCCTTCTGGTTAACAACAATCATCTTATTCAAGAATAATTTCAATCTATTTACCATTATCTTATAACATATCTTATAAGTGGTATTACACAACTTGATAGGTCTATAGTCATTCATAGAAGCAACCTCATTCATCTTAGGGATAAGTTTAATAAAGGTGGTGTTCATGTGATTTAAAAGCCTTCCCGATCTAAAGAAATCCTTGAAAACATTGAACAATTCAGAGGAGACAATGTCCCAATAAACCTAGAAAAAACTTGGAGGAAAGCCATCCGGCCCCTACGCTTTAAAAGCACCAAAGGAGAAAACTATCTCCTTAACTTCTTTCATAGAAATAGCTTTATAAATTTATTTTAAATCCTATTTCGTAATGAAATTTTGAATCACTTGTGGAAAGTCCTTCAACTCAAAATTATCTACCATAGGCAATTCAGGAAAATTTGACAAGGAAACAATCTCCTTTACAATGTCCTCCTCCCTGTCAAGTCTTGTCCCATCAGGGGTATCTAAAAATTTAATCCTTCTTTTTCATTTGTTTTCTAAGGTAGACTAATGAAAAAACTTTGTATTTATGTCCCCTTCCCTCAGCCATTGAATTCTTGATTTTTGTTTCCAGAAAATTTCTTCCTTTTTATTTACTTTCTACCATTAAGATCTAAGGTCCCTTTCTTGATTACATATCTCATCGTCCATAATTCCCAATTCCATCAGATCCTGAATCTCTTTAAATTTTAAGATTAAATCTTTTTTGGTGGTAAATATATTCCCAAACAAATACTTATTCCATCCTTTAACATTCTCTTTGACCTTTTTCAGCTTCTAAGCTAAATGATACATGGGAGTACCATCACAAGGAGCCTTTCACCATTCTTCAACCAGGGATTTGAAGTATAGATAAAGAGACCACATAATTTTAGATCTAAAAGGAAAGGGTCCTTTAGCAATTTTATCTTCCCACCTAAGGAGGATAGCACTATGATCCGAGCCTATTCTAGGAAGAGCCGTAAGAGTGAGATTTTGCAAAATGTTCCAATTGGAGGAAACAAGAAATCTATCCAACTTAACTTGGATTAAATGAATACCCTATCTTCTATTAGTTCATGTAAAAAGAGATCCATTTAAAGTAATATCCATTAGCCCCACAAAGTTTAGGAATCCTGATAAGTCCATCATGCTAGCAGATAAATCAATAAGACCTCCACACTTTTTTGAAGGATACAAAGGGGAATTAAAATCCCCTCCAAGCATCCAAAACTCCTCCTTTCTATTGATAATGATACCCTCAAGAAATTTCTAGAGATCAATCCTATCTAGTCGTGAGTTATGACCATAAATATTAACCATATTCCACTTGACCAAAGTAATAATATCTTCCATAGAAACTATAAGACAATTCTTATTGCAAAAATTTAGCCTTCTAGCAAGCCTAGTAGGGTTACAACAAGTTGCAATCCCCCATAAGGATCCCTTGACATCACTTACTTCAAAATTAGCACTAGGCCAAAGCCACTTAATCACCTTTTCAAAATTTTCTCTTTTCATTTTAGTTTCTTGTATTAATAGAACATCCGGTTTCACATTAGCCAAACAGGATTTCAACAAATCTTGTTTGTAGGGGCTATTAAGTCCTCTCACATTCCAAGATAGTAGACGCATAAGAACAAAAAGGAGAAGCAATATCACCTTGATAATACTAAAGAATGGGAGAGGACCTCCCCCTACTTCTTTCTGGATTTACTCCCAGCCAGGGAGTCAAGAGTTCTTTGCTTTCTAGCAGCCACATCTTTAGTTGTATCATTGTTCCTCAATTCTTTTAAGGGAGGTCTTCCCACTTTTTTGTTTCCTCCCACATCCAGTTTCTTCTTCTTCCTTGATTTTGTATTTATCCAATCCTCATCCACAACACCCACTTTTTTGGGGGAGCAAGAATTCAACATGATTTTCTTGATTTCATCATTATTTTCCTTCTCTTGTTATTCTTCTGGCGTTTGAACCTCCGCCAATCCCAAACCTACCAGAGGGAGCTCAGGGGAGGAAATCAATAACCTTTCCATATGGATTTTTATCTCACCTTACTCTAGGATTTCCTTATGTTGTTCTTGAAGTTTAAAATCAACTCCCTCCATTTCTTGTGATGACTTTTGCAAATTATCCACTGTCTCATTAGCATTTTGTGGTTTGAGGTATTTTTCTAGAGAGAGCAAGGAGGTGAACCCTACAATGAAACCCTTAGGAAGGACCTTTTTAGAGATTTCAGTGAGGGCACACTCGTTTAGAGATTGACCCTCAACCTCGGTCACAATTTGAGAAGGCACCAACACCTTATCAAAAAGAAGGAAAGTCGAGTTAGAACTTGGTGTAACAAGCTCCTTTAGCAAGTTCATTGGAGCCACATTTTTCAAGGGAGAGCTCAGTAATACTCTAGACTATGTTTTTTTAGGTTCAAGATGGATCTTTTTATGAGCATCCTTTAAATGACCAAACTTATTACACCCGTGACAAAATACCATATCCTTTTCATATTACAATGGTTGAGCCCATCTGCCAAATTTTGATTCTAAAGTCACAAAGGTGGGAAGAATTATATTGACAACTGCATTCACACACATTCTAGCATATACCAGTTGAAACTTAAGAAGGGTTACTTTATCCACTGTAACCAAGGTTCCAAATGAATCAGCCATTCTGACTTCAACACTCTATTGCAGCAATAAAAGATCTCCATTTAGGTTGTACCTTGATGTTGTAAATACAAGAGTGTTAACCTCCAGGTTTTCACTCCTGTATAGCTATTCAATTCCAATGGCATAAAAAAGCTCCAAATTGTACCAAATAAAATTCCAATACATTGAGAGATTTTTTTCCTTGGATGCATATGCACCCTTTACCTATTGCACTATCAACTTAGAATCTTGTCAAATTCTTATGTATATAACACCATTCTTGTGATAAAAAATAGCCCTAACAATAGGGCCTCATATTAAACAATATTATTTATGTATGGAAATGTCAACCTAAAATAAAATTTATGTTTCTCACCCTTCATGGATATCAACACAACACATGCACCACTACCTTCCCTTGAAAAGGCCCAAAAAGAAAATGGTCCAAAGACCATTTTTCAAATATTCACTAATGACTATTGGGATAGAGGAATCCACTTCATCACAAGTCCCAAACATGTGATCAATACTAGCATCAAATAGCTTTACCTGATCAAGAGACTTGTACCTATCTTCATTGGTGTCTTTAATTCTTGACTCCCTATTTAACCTTACGTTTTCACCATGCAATGGAATAGTAGCATATGATAAATCTATTTGCACATTTCTGCCAATAGAAGATACCCACTTGTGCAATAACAACATTCCCCACTTGGGAGGACAATCTACCACTTTAACATCCATTTTGAAAACTTTATTTGGGTAAACAACTAGCCTAACTTGAACATCACTTACCATTCCAATGACATTGACTTACCATAGGACTTTGTCACTTGCAATCCAAGATCATTCATTATCTCAA
>VDFB02389915.1:0-11208 GCA_007258455.2 Sequoia sempervirens
AAAATAACTTATTGGTAAGAGGAAGGTCAAGTTCTCTTGATATCTTAATGCAAACAAAAAAATGAGTAGGATTTGGATAATGATTTTGTAAGATAATCTTATATCTAAATTATATATCAAAGAATCTATCCTCTCACAATAAGAACAAGTGAAAAAAAAAAAAAAATCATGAAAATGGTTATCCTAATTCCTTGGACAAACTTCAATTGAAATTTAAACGAACAACTTGAAAATAAATCAAAATGTTAATTTGTAAAAGATAATGATGTCAGTACAAAGATTTGAACTGGTATGAAAGTGGCCCGTATTCAAATTCACATGCCATAATAAGACAACCTATAATTGAAAAGAAAAAAATTTGAAAAATTTGACCTATAAATTCATATTTCATGTCATAATAAGCACTAAGTATATCAAAAAGGTGAAAAGCAACATTCACTCATTCCCAATTATAGAGAATAAGGACCACAACAACTATGATTAGCAATGAGAAAATCGTGCATCGCAGGAATGGAACTCTTAAAGTCCCATTATTCTCTGATCAAAGCTTGTGGAGGTAGAAATTCATGAGCATGGGTGAAAGTCTTTCAACATAACTGAATGTGAGCAAGATAAACTGTCTAATTTGTGGGGTGTCATTTCCAAAACTCTTCTCCAAATCCACTTAACTGATAAAAGGCTATTCTTCTCTTCTCCAAATCCACTTAACTGATAAAAGGCCATTCTTCTCTGTGGAATCATGGGAATAATATTCAATTGGTCCCTCTAGATATCCAGCTTGTGTGTGATCATTAATAGCAAGAAACAGATCTGGGATAATGCTTCTACGCCTCCATGTCTGTCGTTCACAATGATGGTTGCAGAAAACACACCTTTTCATTGGTTCTCCACTCAACTTCTCTCTTGCTCAATCCATTTTTGCATAAGAAAATGCCACCATGAATTTCCCATAATCAAAATAACTTGTCTCTACTTAGCATTTTTAGCTCATGCAAGTCCATGCAGGGAACGCGAATGACAGTTGACGCAGTGCATAATAGACTTGTCTTTACTTTGCCTTTGTAGCTCTCAACACTTCTAGAAATTTCTACGAAAAAAGTGGAATTCTTACCAGAGGCAACATATGGTTAATCCTAGTCAAAAGAAAACTTGTATAGCTCTCAACAAGACATAACAAAAAAGCATCATAAAACTTCTGATAAAAGAACAAAAGTAGTCAAAAGAGGAAACTCGTTAATCCTTTGTCAGGATAAAGCTTTGTCAATACTAATTTTCGTTCCTGTCTTAGAAAAAAAAAAGCATATCTTCTTTGCGCTGTCAACCATGGAGCCAAAAAGAGTTCAAAGCATTGTATTGAGAAATTCATCTCTTACTACCCTCTCAAATGAGAGAACCTTCTTAAATATAGGAGAAATGATATAAAAACACGTGAAAGGTATTAGTCACACACATTCAACAACCACCATTCATAAATAATTAATAATCTAATAGTATTAGACAATAATTATTTTAAATGGATATGCTTAATAAAGCATATAATATATAAAGGTTTTATAACCTTATATTAACACATTATATAAATGTTATAAGGGTATTCAACCCCTAATAACATTATGTTCTAACACTCACCAATTCAAATAATATCCAACAACTCTCATCCATCACCATTCCATCTACACCCCCTAAACTTGAGAGAAAAAGGAGACAATCCACACCCCTATGGGAACCTATCAAGGTAATCTTTCGGTAATTGGTCAAGATTAACATGGTTTCCTTTCCACTTACAAAAACTTTTGAGGATAGTCAATCAAAACCTTCTTAGTATGAGGATGAATATTTTGATTATCATCGAATCAAAGATTATGTCATAGAAAAGTGTATGAAATTGAAATATTATATCCAAGGTTGTATATATAGAGGTGAAATTGAAATTGAATCCTACCATCACACTCCTTGCCTAATCAAGATTTAGGTGTGTCATGCCCACATTTTAACATGTGAACATAGACATGAAATATTTAATTTTTTTCACAAAATAAAAAAACCACCTAGGATCATGCTCGACATGATAAACTATCATGCACACTTGTTGATAATGCATGCACAATGTCATCCCAAGCACATCACCCAAAAGGTGAGGGAAGGGGAAAAACATAATTAGATGTCTATCAGAACTCATTTTGAACACCCTATGATGTATGTAAACATATTAGGGTTAGGTGTCTTAAGAAAGACACTTTTGAGGTAGGTACATCCTAGAAATTTCAAAAGATAAAACTTTAATTAATCACCAAGTAAACTTAAACCCAAAGTTCTCAATATGGAAACCATGCTCTAATACTTGATTCTATTTGATAATTTTAAATGGAAATGAAATAGGGAAAAGTAATAGAAAAACAAGATTTTTTCTAACAATCATATGCTTAAAGACATTCAAATAAATCTATTTCCCTTTCAAAATAATCTACCAAAATGAATGATATTATTCCAAATAATAACATTTTAAAATGGAGAGATAATACCTAGCATATAACACTCCTTCCATCATTTTTGAATCATTTTTTAGAAATCTAATCCATACTTGATTTATTGTAATTTCATTTACAACACATGGTTTAAACAACACTACAATATACATCTCAATGTTCTCTTAATAATAATATATATAAATTTGCATACATTTACATTGAATTTTTAGCCTTCTTCTATAATAATTCATAACATGGGTACAACTTTACCAAGAGAATAAAATACACTAATTCTTCAAGGAAAATATACTTTCATAATTTTAGCCCCCAACCTACACATATACCATCAATAAATACTTCCATGCCAATGGCAGCTCACCTAATAACTATAGGATTGAAATTCAATCCACCCTTGAGCCTGAGGGCCACATAGTAAACATAGCACATTCAAAACACTTTAACACACACAAAACATAAGTAATATAACATAATAAAACACAATAATAACACCAAAATACCAATGGATAACACTAAACAATGGCTCTCTAAAGGGAACCATGAAAGGGGGAGTTAGGGACACTATCATTGGGTAATAAACATCAATTTAATCAAATAAAACCTCACAATAATATAATCCTTTCTCCTTCACAATAAACAAGACTTCTATAGCTCCCAAAATCAACCAAATGCATATATGTGTACTCTCACCTTGAAACCTTCCCCAATATGGCCCTACTAACTCTACCTCAATATATAGGGTGTTCTCAATCAATTTAGAGAGCCTACCCCAAACAAAAATATTCTCCAAGACATAACATACACATAATACAAATCACATACAATAATGCAACATGAACAATATTTTTTTTGCATTCAACTATCAAACTACAAAAAGAAGATTCATTTACCATTAAAGTTTAGACCCTTTTCTCCTTCACAATGCACAACACTTTTATAGTTCCCAAAATCAGTCAAATGCATATATAGGTACTCTTACCCTGAAATATTTCTACCCCAATATATAGGGTGATCTCAATCAATTCGGAGAGCCTACCCCAAACAAAAATATTCCCCAAGACACAACATACACTTAAAACAAATCACATACTACAATACAACAAGAACAATAATTTTTTTACATTCAAACACCAAAATTAAAAAAAAAGATTCAACTACCATTAAGTTTGGACCTACCTTGAAAAATATTTTCTAAACAATTGAATGTGAAATTAGATAAATACCTCTCTCAAAATTTCTAAACTATTAAAAAGTAGCACCAATATTCTACTCTCTATCTTTTCCAAATACTTATAATGTTTTTCTCAAAATGCAAAAATTTCTTCCCCAAGTTTATAGGGAAGAATAAATGGAAATTGAAAACTCATCATCCTTGAATGAGGAGGTGACACCTCCACATTAGATCTTGCACTAACCTTAAAACTCATAGCCTAATGACATCTAGCCCCCTTGAGAAACTCCAAGTGTCTCCACTTGGGAGAGTCCCTTTCAAAGGGGGCCTTATCTCACAACTCAACAAACCCAAAAAACAACTAGAGGATGGGATGGGATGGTGACACCTCACCCAACCTCATCCAATAACTTTCCAATTTCGTCACTATTTAAAAATTTCAAATCTAGGAGGTTAGAATTTAGTTTTTAATCAATTTTTACATTCCAAAATGACCCTAACTATTAGTCCTATGACCTAGGACTTTAAAATAGACTAAATAAAATTAAAATACCTACTTAAAGGCACTTTAAACCCGTAAGAAATTAAGCTCCAAATTAAACACTTAAATGGAAATTCCTTTCTAACACATGACCTATTTAACACAAGTAAAACAATACATACATTAATTTTATATATTAAAATACAATAATTTTACATCACGTAAGAAACAAATTCACATCTCAAGAGACTAAATCCACATCACTCATGACCTTGGTTCCTCTATGAGGACTAGAGTTGGTTTTACTAGTTGAGCACAATTGGGTTTATCATGTGACTTCTAGATTTCTATTGTCACTAGAAATAACTTGCACACTTGGTTGCAACCTTTTTCATTTTGGTTGTAATTGTTAGTCCATTAAATAATAGTCATAGTTGAAGCAATAAGAAAATATAAAGCATTTAAAATCATCATTCAACTAATACATTTATATTCCATAACTCATTAATCATCATAATAATATTGCATTATTTAATAAACATTTATAGAGTGTTAAATCATTTATTCACATGTGCAAATGTACCATAACCCATCGAATCATAATTTAGTTCACACATAGGAATCACATAGAAATGAAATCATTTGATTAAATATTACCATAGAGATAGTATCTAACCATAATAATCTAATAGTATTAGACAATAATTATTTTAAATGAGATATGCTTAATACAACATATAATATATAAAGGTCTTATAACCTTATATTAACACATTATATAAATGTTATAAGGGTATTCAACCCCTAATAACATTATGTTCTAACACTCACCAATTCAAATAATATCCAACAACCCCCATTCATCACCATTCCATCCACACCCCCTAAACTTGAGAGAGAAAGGAGACAATCCACACCTTTATGGGAACCTATCGAGGTAATCTTTCAATAATTGGTCAAGACTAACATGGTTTCCTTTCCACTTACAAACCCTTTTGAGGATAGTCAATCAAAACCTTCTTAGTGTAAGGAGGATGAATATTTTGATTATCATCAAATCAAAGATTATGTCATAGAAAAGTGTATGAAATTGAAATATTATATCCAAGGTTGTATAGATAGAGGTGAAATTGAAATTGAATCCTACCATCACACTCCTTGCCTAATCAAGATTTAGGTATGTCATGCACACATTTTAACATGTGAACATAGACATGAAATATGTAACTTTTTTCACAAAATAAAAAAAACCACCTAGGATCATGCTCGACATGATAAACTATCATGCACACTTGTTGATAATGCATGTACAATGTCATCCCAAGCACATCACCCAAAAGGTGAGGGAAGGGGAAAAACATAATTAGATGTCTATCAAAACTCATTTTGAACACCCTATGATGTATGTAAACATATTAGGGTTAGGTGTCTTAAGAAAGACACTTTTGAGGTAGGTACATCCTAGTAATTTCAAAAGATAAAACTTTAATTAATCATCAAGTAAACTTAAACCCAAAGTTCTCAATATGGAAACCATGCTCTAATACTTGATTCTATTTTATTATTTTAAATGGAAATGAAATAGGGACAAGTAATAGAAAAACAAGATTTTTTCTAACAATCATATGCTTAAAGACATTCAAATAAATCTATTTCCCTTTCAAAATAATCTACCAAAATGAATGATATTATTCCAAATCATAACATTTTAAAATGGAGAGATAATACCTAGCATAGAACACTCCTTCCATCATTTTTGAATCATTTTTTAGAAATCTAATACATACTTGATTTATTGTAATTTCATTTACAACACATGGTTTAAACAACACTACAATATAGATCTCAATGTTCTCTTAATAATAATATATATATATTTGCATACATTTACATTGAATTTTTAGCCTTCTTCTATAATAATTCATAACATGGGTACAACTTTACCAAGAGAATAAAATACACTAATTCTTCAAGGAAAATATACTTTCATAATTTTAGCCCCCAACCTACACATATACCATCAATAAATACTTCCATGCCAATGGCAGCTCACCTAATAACTATAGGATTGAAATTCAATCCACCCTTGAGCCTGAGGGCCACATAGTAAACATAGCACATTCAAAACACTTTAACACACACAAAACATAAGTAATATAACATAATAAAACACAATAATAACACCAAAATACCAATGGATAACACTAAACAATGGCTCTCTAAAGGGAACCATGAAAGAGGGAGTTAGGGACACTATCATTGGGTAATAAACATCAATTTAATCAAATAAACCTCACAATAATATAATACTTTTCTCCTTCATAATAAACAACAAGACTCTTATAGCTCCCAAAATCAACCAAATACATATATGTGTACTCTCACCTTGAAAACCTTCCCCTAACATGGCCCTACTACCTACCTCAACATAGGTGTTCCTCAATCAATTTGGAGAGCCTACCCCAAACACAAATATTCTCCAAGACATAGCATACACATAATACAAATCGTGATACAATAATGCAAACATGAACAATAATTGCTCTGTGACCCAACCATCAAACTACAGTGCTGAAGATTCATTTTACCATTATTGGGTTTCTTTAGGACCTTTTCTCTCCTTCAAATTCTACCAACACTCCCTTTATAGTTCCCAAAATCAACCAATGCATTTATATAGGCAATTTTACACTCCTAAAATATTTCTACCCCAATATATAGGGTGATCTCAATCAATTCGAAAGCCTACTCCCAAAACAAAAATCTTCCCCAAGACAAACATACACTTAAAACAAATCACATACTACAATGCAACATGAACAATAATTTTTTACATTCAAACACCAAAATAAAAAATAAGAAGATTCAACTAACATTAAGTTTGACCCTACCTTGAAAAATATTTTCTAGACACTGAATGTGAAATTAGATAAATACCTCTCTCAAAATTTCTAAACTCTTAAAAAGTAGCACCAATATTCTACTCTCTATCTTTTCCAAATACTTATAATGTTTTTCTCAAAATGCAAAAATTTCTTTCCCAAGTTTATAGGGAAGAATAAATGGAAATTGAAAACTCATCATCCTTGAATGAGGAGGTGACACCTCCACATTAGATCTTACACTAACCTTAAAACTCATAGCCTAATGACATCTAGCCCCCTTGAGAAACTCCAAGTGTCTCCACTTGGGAGAGTCCCTTTCAAAGGGGGCCTTATCTCACAACTCAACAAACGCAAAAAAAAAACTGGAGGATGGGATGGGATGGTGACACCTCACCCAACCTCATCCAATAACTTTCCAATTTCGTCACTATTTAAAAATTCCAAATTTAGGAGGTTAGAATTTAGTTTTTAATCAATTTTTACATTCCAAAATGACCCTAACTATTAGTCCTATGACCTAGGACTTTAAAATAGACTAAATAAAATTAAAATACCTACTTAAAGCCACTTTAAACCCCTAAGAAATTAAACAGTTAAATGAAAATTCTTTTCTAACACATGACCTATTTAACACAAGTAAAACAATACATGCATTAATTTTATATATTAAAATACAATAATTTTACATCACATAAGAAACAAATTCACATTTCAAGAGACTAAATCCACATCACTCATGACCTTGGTTCCTCTATGAGGACTAGAGTTGGTTTTACTAGTTGAGCACAATTGGGTTTATCATGTGACTTCTAGATTTCTATTGTCACTAGAAATAACTTGCACACTTGGTTGCACTTGGTTGCAACCTTTTTCTTTTTAGTTGTAATCGTTAGTCCATTAAATAATAGTCATAGTTGAAGCAATAAGAAAATATAAAGCATTTAAAATCATCATTCAATTAATACATTTATATTCCATAACTCATTAATCATCATAGAAATATACCATTATTCAATAAACATTTATAGAGTATTAAATCATTTATTCACATGTGCAAATGTACCATAACCCATTGAATCATAATTTAGTTCACACATAGAAATGAAATCATTTGATTAAATATTACCATAGAGATAGTATCTAACCATAAACAAAATCAACCATGTCTATAACATATCATCAACTATAATCAATGGTAGAATCAAAATTACAATATAATTATAATTGTAGCATAGTTATCCAAGGAGATATCAAGCCCAAATGATCATGAAAGTAGTATAAAAGTGGTATGATATATAGTCACTGAAAGATGGGTCTCACATCCTCCCCTCCTAGGATTGGACTTCCTCTTGGAAGTCCTCAAAAAGGTGAGGATAAAGTGTCCTTATCCATGAAGCATCCTCCTAGTTGGCAGCTACCTCATTATATATGTCCTATTGGACCCTGGCTTGGTCCAACTCTTGACCTCAAAGGGCCAACATTTGATGATCCAAGATTCAAATTGCCTCTATTTTCAAGTTCCCATTTAACTCTACTTGTAAAGGATTCAAATCCAATACATGAGATGCATCATGAATATATCACCTCAAAATTGAAACATGAAACACATCATGGATGCATGACTAGCTAGGTGGCAAGGTTGGATGATAAGATACAAGTCTTATCCACTCTAAAATATCAAAGGGACCCACAAATCAAGGTGCAAGTTTAAAGCCCTTTCCATAATGGATTGGAATCATATGTGGCTACACTCTCAAGAATTCTCTATCACCCACTAAAAATATTTGATATATTCTCTTAGCATCTACATATTTCTTTTGAAGATCTTTAGCCTCCTATAGTCACCATCTAATTAACACCACCTATTTCTCCATATCTTGCACTAACTTTGGCCCAATAGAAACTCTATCCTCAATTTGATCCCAGCTTAAGGATTCCTACAAGGTATTCCATATAAAACCTGATAAGGTGTCATACTTAAAGAACTATGATAATTGTTATTATAAAAAAATTCAACCAAATAAAGGTACTCTTCTCATTTGGACTAAGGATCCATCACATACATCTGTAACATATCCTCCAACACCTGATTCATCCTCTCGGTCTAACCATCCATCTCAAGTTGATAACCTGTACTAAAATTAAGTCATTTGATCAATGCTTAATGCAATGTTATCACAAAATTATAAGTAAAAATTGGATCTCTATCTAATATAATCCTACAAGGAATCTCATGCAATTTGAAAATATCACCCAAAAATTCCCTTGCCACTATTGCAGATATGTAATTAGTCTTAATTGGAGAGAAGTGAGCTACTTTGGTCAACTTGTCATTATCACCATGATGGCATCATGACATTGAAAATACAATGGTATACCAACAATGAAATCTATGGAAATGGTGTTCCATTTCCACCCTTGGTATCTCGCGAGGATAAAGTAATCATGTTGGGTGTTGATACCCTACCTTAACTCTCTAACACTCAAGGAATTGAGAAATAAACTCTGCAATCTCATGATGCATTCCTGCCCAATGATATAACTAACAAAGATCATTGTGCATCTTCTTCACCCTTAGATGTGCTACATATGGTACCCTATGAGCCTCAGTTAATATCATAGTCTGAAGATCTCCTATAAGTGGCACATAGATACATCCTCTATGTTACAACAACCTATCTACCTCTAATGTATATCCTAAATACTTTCCATTAAAATCTCTCTAAGACCATATCTCACATTGAACCTCACAATTTACCACTCATCCTAAGGTAACTAGTAAATAATGTGAGTCCTCAAATTTGTACTGAAGGTCATGGTCATAATGAATTGGTGCCTAGTCAATGCATCTATTACTATATTTTTCTTTCCTTTTATGTGTGAACCCCCAGTAAATACCTGCAAAACAATAAGAACAAACACATTAGATTTAGGTATGCAAACAAGAACAAGGATTCCCCATGAAATCCATTCACAAAGTTCAAATTGGGAAAAAAGCAATGAAGAACACACTGAAAACAACAAAATAGAGATTGAATCCTAATTAAACTAGCAAACTCATGATCCCATGGGGGAATTGGTGCCAATTTGATGTGAAAATTGGCCCTTTCCCAATTCCTATGATGCAAAATTGATGTATGTTGATGAATGTTGATGAGTGATCCACTTTGTTGATGCTTGATGAGTGCTTCAAAGGAAAAACCTGCATAACCTAGTTATGATTCAATGATATTGGATAGAAATGGCTAAATATTTGAGTATAGTAAGTTTGCCTAAATTGTGGATGATCAAATGAGGAATGAAGCCTCTTATTTATAGATGAGATTGAAGGATGAATGTCCCAAAATGGCAAGAACAGTAATGGGACTAACATTCATCCCATGATATGATGCCACTTGTCAAGCTATGAATGGATGAAGGATGTGCAAGATTTGGGGTTTGTGCCAATAAATACATAATATTTGAAATTCAAATTTGTTGAAATGACATGCAAGGGGAAGAGGAAAATGCATTAAATGCCACTTGGCTCAAGGCAAAGGACATGTAAGAGAGAGTAAATTCCTTGTTAGATGTACATGTCAACTTGGATTTTTGAATTCAAACTTGGAGAATATTCCAAAAGATGCCTTGTTGAGGAAAATAGAGATTTAATAAATCAATTAAATCTATTTTCATGTGCGAGTGGAAAAGCTAGAGGATGGGACATGATAAGAGATTAAATTAATCCAGGTTAATTAATTTAATAAAGGGGATTAAGTGATGTGAACTATTTGACTTAGATTTGTGGATTTATTTAAATCAAATATGAGAGGAATGTGATAAGAGGTTAATTAAATAAATATTTTGATTTATTTAATTAAAAGAGATGATGTTAGATTAAACTAAATAAGGTTTTAATTTATTTAATTTAATAGATAGACTTTAGAGATTTAATCAAATAAAATAAATTATTTAATTAAATAGGATAATTAGATCAAAATGGCTAATTTAATTATCAAGAAGAGGTGACTTAATTAGGTAACTGGTTTGTTTAATTAAGAGAGGAATATTGATGAATTTAATTAGATAGGGGTATTTGATTAAATGGTTAGACCAAAGGATGATTCAAGACGAAACAATGTTAGTAGTCGGGATCAGATACACAATGTCAATCGGTACATTTTACGTGTCTACATTTTTCCCCTC
>VDFB02389916.1:0-27895 GCA_007258455.2 Sequoia sempervirens
ATGGGGGATGGGGGGTACGATATCATGTTACATACATAGGTGTTTTTTGTCATTAAGTTAGCTTTCTCCGCTGTGCCCCTCTATTAGATTGTAAAATAATATAAGTTCACATAAAATCTTAAAACAGACATACTATCAAATTTTAAATTATTTTTATACTTGATATAAATATCACTACTATATGATGAAGCGCTGTGTATCATCCCTTGCTGCATAATATTCTCATTTCTATGGGGCATTCGCTACTAAATACCCAGCCCATGAAAAAAAGCATCACTAATAACAACTAAAACCAGAGGAGAACAGACATAAAATGGGGTTGACCAAACCTTACGTGCTTCGGATGTTTATATCGCAGAGGTACATAACAGCAAACGTGGTGGACAGGAACAGAGGTCACATTGTGGCTACCGCCTCCTCCATAGAAAAGGAGCTCAAGAAACATTTCGAGTGTGAAAGAACAAGCAACGCCAAAGCCGCGGCCATTGTGGGCGACGTTTTGGCAATGCGCTTAAAAGTCGAGAGCATCCCCGAAATCTACTCTAACATTCAGAAGGAGCTCGACAAGGGTTTTGGAAAACGAAATAAAGTCTGGGCTTTGATCAATTCCTTGAGAGCTCGTGGTGTTAAAATTATTGACGATGCCGGCCTCTAGTATCATATTTTGTAACTGTTTTTCTTATAAATTCAGTTTGATTCAGTAAATAAAATTTAAATATTTAAATTTGTCAGATTTGTTTACTGAATTTCAACATTATTTCATGTCTCCTGAGGATTTGAAGATGGGGCTCTCCTTTGAGCGTCTAATGCTCACCCTTTTCAATCTTTCTTCTTTTCTTTAGTAGTATCACGAGGAATATGATTATTGCACTGTTAATTTAGTTTAGTGACAAACACTTTATCGTAGGAATGTTGAAACCTCTTGCAGTACATCTTGAGTAAGTGTGGTTATGGGTATATTTATAGGATTTAGGTAGTTTTGTCTCATAGCCAATCTAATTGAATGAATTTTTTGTATCTTGCATTCAAGGGTTTGCTGTCTTCCAAAACTTATAAAAACCTGCAATAATCCACAGAAACTAAATAGTTGGTCGTGAAATCTCTAAGTGCTTGTAAATAGGATGGGGGATCCTAAGGTAGCCATAAACATGGTCTATAGCAAAATCCTCACGCAAGAAAGCTCTCATTCACTATAGTTATAAACACATACTAGTGTAGCAAAGCTAAAAGCTAAGAGGAGAAATTGCTATTTTGGAACTCTCATATGCATCTGTGAGCCAACTCCAAATCATGAATAAGGAGGCAGCTAAAGCATGTTGGTGTAACATGCTTCAGCTAACTCAAACCTCCATTCAATGTAATGCCATTAGTGACTAGGGGTTGGGAAATATGGTGAAGAGACTTTCAAACCTTTTAAAAAACCTTTACTAAGCTACCAAGATCCACAGTTCGCTAATTGGGCCTCTCATTTTGAAGTTCAAATTTTAGGTGAGTATATTGCTCTTCTTGGATACTGTTTGATATAATTAAGCTGGGATGCTGATTGTCATCTTAGGACACCACCTTATGGAAGGATACTGGTTGCTTCTCAATGGTATAGTGTAAAAAAAAATTGTGCTTAAGCATCCTAGCCTCATCGAGCAAGGCATGAAGATGTCGACTATGAAAATATCTTTATTAATTGCACTGATCACATCTATACAATCTTCCTTGATCTTGATGTTAGAACGTCTCTTTGGTAAAACAATTTTAATTTCCCAGACTGCCAGAATATCAGTTTTAGCTTTATTACAAGATTAAAAATCGATGTATTTAATTCCTTTCACAGTCTCTTAGTGTGCTTCTGCTGCATGTTACTCCTGCATTCTGATGCTGTGGCCCATTAAAATTGAGCTTTAACTGCACTAGATATTATTTTGGTGTCCAATGTGCTTGGTGTCTTATACCTTGCCTCTTACACTTCCTTTAGCAGAGGAAATGTGTCTCTGGGCATCTAAAGCCTCATTAATTGCAGGTCTGATTTTGCAAAATTTTACAGTTCCTTCAAGCCATAAGTGCCACGTGATAAGATCCAGATCTAGTTTCAATTTCCTCGTAAAGTCATCTGTGTTGGAAGTTCCCATCCAAGCAAGAGGTTTGACACTAGCAGGCATTACCGAATAGATAATAGAGGTTCTTAAGAAGAACATTCATTTCTTTCAGGAGTAGTAAAATGTTATTAGCAAATTATCAATTCTTCTCCTTCATCATAGCCTGGGCGCATCTGGAAAGGTTCTGGAACACTCCTGTTTTTGAGATTCTTGATTTTTATGAGCCAACTGGATAATACAGTTTTTGGCCAGCCTTTCTTGGAACAGATTTCTTTCCAGTGTTCATTCTGATTTCTGTCCCTGTTGTCCTTGACTGGGATGGAATATCCTCCTTGCAATGAAAATTTCCAATCTCCACTTCTCTTCTGAATCAGAAAATCATTTCCTCTCTTCCCTTCTAGATTAGAGAATCTTTAAACTTCTGCCAATTTCCATTAACGGTGAACAGTCTCACCAAATAGAAGAGCAATTCATTCCTTAACTTTATGGATACATTTCTAGTAAAGATTGGTGTGTTGGAAAGCCGCATGTCAGGCCAAAAATTGGTACGTCTCCCTCCCCCTCGACTCCAAATGTGATATCCTTTCTTTGAGGAGGAAGTTACCAAATTACTGAGGACAAAAGTAGCTTACCAGAACAAAAGATCTGTAATAGTCTGATAGAATCTAATGCCTTTAAGCCATAAACTTCTTTGAATAGTGCCAACGCTGATTTGTTACTAAGGGCTTGATTTTGGAATTTGCATTTTCTAATGCCAGTTCTGCGAGGGTTTTCAGGGAGACAAACTCTTTTCTAAGCTACCAATGGCAAATTTTTGAAGTCTTTCAGCCCTTACCAAAGAAAGTTTTCATTAAATTTTATGATCTTGTAACGATTTTTTACATATCCAACAATCAATTTAAACAGAACAAACAAATTGCTGTTCTTGAATGACTATATCAAGTTACTGTTATCTCAAAAGTCTACTATTTTTTCCTCTAAAGCTCATTGATTTCATATGCATTAATGGAATTGTTTAATACTTAAATCTTTTGGATTCATACAGAATTGAATGATATAAGATCTTTAGTATTGGAATGCATGGATCAATCCTACTTGTTTTATGATAAAAACCAATTCTAGAGTAAAACCCCATGCATTTGTTACAACATTCTCTTTCCTTTCTTTTAATGGATTAAAAACTAAATATCTTGTTCTTTCCTC
The DNA here is from genome assembly GCA_007258455.2 of Sequoia sempervirens. Taxonomy (NCBI): domain Eukaryota; kingdom Viridiplantae; phylum Streptophyta; class Pinopsida; order Cupressales; family Cupressaceae; genus Sequoia; species Sequoia sempervirens. The sequence continues at coordinate 3,294 of VDFB02389916.1, forward strand.
TTATGTCCTTCCATACCCACTTTTGAGAATAAGTTCTTAGTGCCATTTACTTCCCATGATCAATATTTGTGTAACTTTATTGTTGGTTATAGTGGTCTAAAACATAAATTTCCTTAAACATGCATTTATGTTGATACTTTATCAAGAACTTAATGGGGATTGTTGTTGTTGTTAGATCTTTGACAAGAGCAACCCTATGCTTAGAGACTGGGTGCAAATAAGATTGCCGATCATCCCTTCTTTCCTTACAAATTTCATGTGTTATGCACATAGGCATATGATATTATAGAGTGATGGAGATGTCAATATATAGGGTGATGGAGATGTCAACAATAAACAATACATTATAATATAGTTTTTTTCAAGCGAGTGGGAATGGAAATTTGATTTCCCTTGCAAGTGGGAAGTCTTGTGACGATGTCAAAGTAGAGAGTGATTTTGACGATGTAGAGGTGGATGTTTGTTGAGCAAATGGGACGAGGAGGATGAACTACTCCTTGACTTGCTATTAGAGGCTCATTGAAAGTGTAGGGGCTTGATCTCGAGGTTGTAGGGAAGGACTTTGTGGAGATCCAAGATGATTGCATCCCTCTTTGGGGGTTATGGAAATATTTTCTTCTCCCTCTAGTGGTTGGTTCCTCTACCAAGTTCCTTTTAGGGTCCTCCTTGGTTGACTATTACGTGGTGTCTCCTCGGGTTGCAACTCTTGTTGGGGTCACTAATGGTGTTGACCAAATGGTTGTTGTAACCTTGAATACTTATATAGTGTTTGTGGTTTTTTGATCAAGAAGTATCGGGGTTTGATAAGCCAACAGTTGGTGTTAATTTTGGCCAGATTGTTGATGGGGGCATTTGTGAGAGTCCTATTAGGGCTATGATGAGGCCTTGTTTGAGGTTTGAAATTTCTGGTGTGGGGCTTCACTCCTTTGAGCAGTTCGCCCCTTTTGCTTGTGTTTGCTACTCTTGGGACTTCAAGTCCCTATTTTTCCCAAGCTTTGTTGGGTCCCAGTCAACCCTAGCTCTCAGGGGTCTTTGGTGGGGGTGATGTGTAGATTGGGGCAAATTTTGTTGGTTTGATGGGGAATGGATTCCAGTCCGATTCATCCTTGCATGCTTTTGACCATTTTGAATAGTTCTTGCATCATTTTGAAGGTTTTTGATGATGTTGTTGATTGTGCTTTTGCGTGCACAGGGAATGCCCTCATCGGGTGGTTTTGGGGCTTTTGTCCAAATATTGGTGTTGTTGAAGTTGGGTTCTAAAGAGGTGGTGTGTGCTTGGTCACATTTAGGTGGCTGCTATGACAATGGATTCTTCTTATTTTCCTTGCAACCTTTGGCGAAAAGCATAAGAATTCTGCTGGGAGGTCCTTGGTTCCTTGGTAAGTTTGTCCTTTCAATGAAAAATGGTCTATTGGTTTTGATGCTACCAAGGAAAACCTTGGCTTGGTCTCTATTTGGGTTAGGCTCCTAGGGCTCCCTTTATAGTACTTGGACGAACAGGTCATTCATGGTATTGCCAATTCTTTTTGTCATTTTTATCTATTGACAATGTCACAAAATCTATGAAACCTTGGTCTTTGCTTGATTTTGTGTATGTGTTGATATGAATAGGGAGCTACCGAATGTTATAAAACTTTGTTCCAAATATTGTGTTTAGGAGCAAAAAATCCACTACAAGTCGTCCTCATAGATTTGCATGCATTACCATAAAGTTGGGCCCTTCTCACATTCCTGCAAAGGTTTCAAAGAGAATCACCACATTCAAAAAGTGGCACCACGATTCCTCTCGTGGTTGGGAAAGAGTGTTAGAGTGTTGTTAAAGAGTGACTTGATATAAGGGAGTCAAAGAAAGGTTTCAAACATTTTGGTTGTGGGTTCTGGATGAGTGGGGATCTACCCTTAAGGACAACAAAAAGCCAGAAGTTGTGACTAAGTGTCAATTGGTTGAGCTTGCCTCTTCAAAAAAAGATAGGTTGGACCTTGAGGACTAGGCTTTGACTCCTCTTCAAAATTCTTTGGCAAGGTTTGCTTTTAAGCCTCCATGATCGTGTTAGGGCTGTTCTTTTGCTGAGGTTCTGCTGTTTTCTTGGGGCCTCTTTGGTTCTTAGGCAAGTTTCTTTATTGTCTCTTGTCTCTTGTTGTTGCTGGTTCTTGTTTATGTGCTTTGGTTATAATGTCCCCTCCCTAAGTTGTTGATAGTTGGTGATTGTTAGCCTATTCTTCGGGGTTCTCGTAGGCTAATGTGGTGGAATTAGGGAACTCCTCGGGTTTTGGAGACCCACAGTTCAACTTATGAGGCCTTTCTAGGTGTTGCTTTGAGCTCAGTTCGTTAGAAGCTTCACGATGACACTTTTTGGGGTGTTTTTGGGCACTTTGTCAGTTATGGCTATTTTTAGTAACTCACCATTTCGGCACCGACCTTGCCAATCAGTAATGGTTACATCCTAGCATAGTTGGGTTATGCATTTAATGTTGTTCAGTGATTATATTTTATCAGGAAGGTTATTTTTAAATTTTATATAACGCCAATGTTATAAAGTTAATTAAATATTTAACTTAGCATTATTTAAAATATTAAAAGGTGGCTTTATAAGAAAAACGCCTAGGGGATATAAGGAAATATTTAAAACTAAAGGTGAAATAAATGTTGTAACTAAAGGGGGCGCCCAAAATGGGAGAGAAGGTTTTTAAAGATAAAGTAAATGTTTTAAATTCCCAAGGTGGGCGTGGGGTTTGGAGGAGGAAAAATAAAGTGCTTTGTGAGGACGAAAACCCTCATAGAGGACATCAGCTGTGAAAGTGAAAGATCTTTCCTGGTTGGTTTGCAAGTGGTTTCATACAGGAACTACATAGGAGCTTCAGTGATACAAATTTTCAGTTTGTTTGCCAAGCATTAAAGTAGACATTGTCGGGCAGGTTTGTGAAGACCAAACAGTGAGCTGAAGTGTTAAAAATTTCAGTTTGGGACCTTCATATTGTTGGCCATACCATCCTTTGTACAAGCCGTACAGCCATGAGGAGGGGCGTGAGCTTCCTAGGGCAAAGTGCCTAGGATTCAAAGGAGATTTTTGCTGGTTTAAGGGTGCCATAGTGTGTGCTACACTCAGCTACGAATTTGGATTTGGAGCAGCTAGGGTTTGAAAAGGTCTGATGCCATTTTGGAGCCACAGGTTGCTGTTTAGAGTCAATTTCCATAATATTCATACACAACAGAAAATGGGTAGTTTGTAATATCATTTTGAGATGATTTGGCCATCTGGGTATTGTTAAATCCATTGTTATATTGCTGTCCAAACTCTATGATATTTCTGAAATTCATTTCCAGCTGGTGGGTATTTCAAATATTCAATATATTTACTGTTTATACTTTATTCCATACGAGCATCATTGCAAATATTTCTGTTTGATTGCATTCGCCATATTACCATCAAAACCCATATTCATAGATTCACCCGAAAAAAAGAAAGTAGGGTGGTTATTTACATTGGTCTCATGTGGTTGTTGCTTGTTCTTGATTTACAAAGTCTTGGGGCCCTTTCAAAACTCTCTTTCGGTTCATAGCTTTTGTCAAAAGCATTTATCTAATAAAAAACATATGGCACACATCCCAAACAATTAGTTATATTGGATCATATGGGTAACTTGTGAAATTGATTATATTTGGTAACAAATTGGTTTACCCCTCCATTATTATTAGTGGGAGGTCTATATATAGGAGGTGAATATCATTGTGATGGATGCCAAGTATATGGAGAGTATTGTATTTGGTTGGGATCTTACGTTGGAGATATTGCGTGTATTGGCTTCTTAAGGAGTATTGTAGGGTGTTTTCCTGCATCTTTTTGCTAGGAATAACTTGAGTGACAAATCCGAAACCCATAAAAATGCCATCCATGCATCAGATTTTGGTAACCAGAAATGTTCACTAGATCCCTCGCTAAAAATGTTAGCACTTTTGGCATGAACCATCACCAACACAGCCATGCAATTTAATCCACAAAAAACAGAACCCAATCATCATTCAAACCCTATTTTATTTAGTCTAGCCATAAGTCTATGTTCTTAGGGTTTGGCCATAGGATAGGACAAATTATACCAGCTCTACACCAAGCTTAAAGCCATAAGTATCTTTTGTAGGGATGGAAAATTACATAGGCCATGCCTAACCTACATCCAAAATATTATATTCAAAGTTATTGCTATCCCTAACCTTTAACCAGTCACTGTTATAATCTCCACTGATTCATCTGACCTAGACATACACAATTTATCTCTTCCACGTAGGCTTCCTGCAACAGTTCAAAAGTTAAAGAGGCTGCTATTTCTGTGACACCTTTCGATAGCGTGACCAGGTTCTAATTTTGTAGATGAAATTGGTCTTTAATGGTTCCTTCCAATTTCCTTTCATTCTTCTTGAAGTAGCACAAAGCCTTAGTTGCACTTCAATGTTATCTACTACAGCTAGCCCCTTTTCTCTCCACGAGGATATTGGACCTTCCAATTGACTGCCCATGATCCAAAAAGAGGATCATTTTGTGCTTTCTTATCTACTACTTGAGATTTGCCATCTGTTTCTTTCACTAGTGTCCACATCCTCAACTAAACATGCACGCTAGGGTTAGTAATATCTGAAGATATGTATTCCATGAATTTTGTAAATTCTTTGGCTGTTCTCAAAATCTCCTTTGGCTTCACTTGTTTATCTCCTTCATCCTCTCCCTCTTCCCTCCTCTCTTCCTATTTACCTTCCCTATCTATGTGCGCTTGTTATCATCATCATCTTCTTTCCTTCGATCCAGCCATGGGTCTACAAGGTTTTTTCAATTTAGTAACTTTTCTAGCTCTTCCAACAACTGCCTATCATAAAGATATCGATCTTTCTAGACTGTCCATGTGCCTCATTCCTGCTGCATATTTTTTTTTTCATTATTGCATGGCATATCACACAAAAATGCATGTACCTAAATGCCTTTTCTATGCTTTCTTAATCGTTCCAAATTCACTTATATCATCCCATCATATGGCTGTCCTTTTGCCAGCCTGCTACCACATCATTCCTCATTACACCCACTCCTTTTTATCTTCCCCATTATCAGGGATTTCCCTACGTTAAGGGTAATTGTTTATTTCTAAATATATTTGTTATTAGGACATCTTGGGCTACAAAAATATTGTGTTCTGTGATCACTCTAATTTTTCTGCATGTTATTGGTTCTAATTTGGCATTTTTCTAGTTAATGAGTTTGTGGATCTTACCAAGTGGTATTAGAGCACTGATTTTGGCAAAGTGGGAGAAGTTTATTTGATAGATTGAGAGATTTTTGTTGTTTTTACTCAAAAAATAACCTATCGTGCAAAAGGTCATCCTACACACAGAAGCATCAGATTGAGATGATTTTTAAGTTGGTAGAAAGAGTGTTTTGAGTACTTTCCAAAACGTGGTCATAATAAAGATTGAGTAACATCAAGGTAGTTTGGCCATTGAAAGTTGATCATGTGAATCTAATTTTTGATGCAAAGTTAGGGCAAAAGTAGGCAACTTTAGAGACTTTGTTCTCCTATTGAGGATTAGAAGTTCACTATGAACAAATATGTTTTGCTTTGAGATTTTTATGCTTTGTTTCAACCTTCCACAAAACAATGGTGGTAATTTAATTAACCCAATCAATTGAACATTCCAGGCATTAAATTTCTACTTCCATTCAAATTTAATTTCTAATTCAATTATTTTTCCCACAGGCAATAAACCATAATAATTTACAAATTCAATTTACTCTCCATTGTTCATCTTCTCATTTCAGACACTTCAGAAGTTGGATTTCAAATTCAATTTATTTTATTTGTTCAATCTACAGGCAAAATACAGTCTGCAATTTATCAATTCTTACTCTTCCAGCCGCCTCGATTACATTTCATTTTGCATATCTAATTCTTCTGCAGTTCCTTAATATTTTTCCTGCATTCATTTGATTTCCCTCCATTACATGCTTCAACTTCTTTCCTTTTATTCTCATCTGTATCTTTTATTTTATTCTCTTCCCTTGGCATAGGCTGTGACTTTCCTGTCTCTTATTTTATCTGCACCTTTTCTCTATTTTCTAGCCGCGATTTCTCCTCTACTGTGCTGCCTCCAGGTATTTTCTTTGTTTTTTTCCTCTACACATATTCCATTCTTTTTCTTCGTGGACTCTCCTCCTGTCATGCATTTGATTCCCCTCAATTATCATTTTTTTTTTCTTTGACTGCCTTTTCTTAGGCCACGCACTGCTTCTTTCTTTTGTTTCTTTTACCTGAAACTGGTCTCTCTTCACTCTAACTGCGGCCTATTCTATTCTCGCCTTGCAATTTTTTTATTGCATTTTAATTCTATAATGCCATATTACTCCCTATGGCTGCGTAGCATCCTATTTTCGTTTCTGTGAAAATCTTCCTCAACACTCTCCATTCTGGCTATGACTCTTCCAATTCTTCTCTCTTCACATTACACTCCACCCGATTCTTTCAAAATTCAAACTCCTCTATTATTCATTTGGACTTAAAAAAATAAAATAAAATTTGTTTCAAATATTTGATTTTTATTTAAATAGCCTCTTTTAAGATCTTTTTTATCTTTGCTTGGCATAGAGTGAAAGCCTCAAGCAATTTCGATTCCAATTCACATGCCACAGTCGACCTCCGAAAAACCAAGTTTCAACAAGTTTCAATTCTCACAATGCACATCGGAAAAATGACATTTTGTCAAAGGAAATGACAAAAATGTTGCTTTACTCACCTCCTTAGCCTGCCAAAATTAACTGTAACAATAAACTAAAACCAAAACAAAAAAGACAACGGCTGAAATATTTTTGGTTGATGTTGATCGCTAGTTCACCTGGATGCTTCTGCATCATATAATATATGTGATTAATCTCACATTTGACCAAAATGCATCATTGAACAACACCTTCCTCAGTCTCTTCCCTTGCAAGGGCTTTCACAACTTAGACATTCTCTCAAATAAAATGAGTAGGATGCAGGGCATTCACAATAACCTTTCTAGTCCATTCAATTTTCCAATGCCCTTGAGTGCATTGTTCATGGCATGCACAAAACAAGGAGTCTAGCAGATGTACTTATTTATAGATTAAGGGATACTGCCTATGATGATGCTAGTGTAGGTGCTACTGCTTAAGCCAAATTGTGCTTAATGCGCTTGTTTTACTAACCATTTGCATTGCATTGGAAGGACCAACCTCCTTAATGGCATCTCTCAAAAATCTGAAACTAGAATTGTCTCTTTGTGCTTTCCAAAACAATTAAGTGTGCCTCCATTAATATGTAACTATGACATTGATTAGGGAGTGGTGTCTAATGTCTATCCATTGATCCATGATTATATTGCAGCTATGTACCATCCATGCAGCCTTTACCTTCTCCATTAGTAAGTTAACCATAGAATTTGCCAATGGTTTGAACTGCCTTCTCTTTAACCTGCACATGGAACTTATCTGTAATTAGGTTTGAGGTTGATATTGAACCCACAACCTTTCATTTCCCCCTTTGTTGCACTCCATTCACCTGGAAATTGGGAACCATGGAAGGGATAACTATCTATCTAGATACATTGAAGGAAATAGCATATGGTATACAGATGTCTCCATTCACCTGGAAATTGGGAACCATGGAAGGGATAACTATCTATCTAGATACATTGAAGGAAATAGCATATGGTATACAGATGTCTCCATTGTATTTGATCATCTCTATTCTCTCCTAAAGTGTCACCATTAACTTTTCTAATAGTGCCCTTCTAATCAAGGATGCAAATGTTGCATTTTCAATGCTGATTGTCTTTTGAGCTATGCACCTTTATACCAAGTGTCATTATAAATTGTGGCAAAAGATTTTTTTGTTGAATGACCCCTTGAAATATTTTCCCACAATCTTGGAAGAGCAATCACGTTGCGAAGTACTCTCTATTGAACCTTTTGTATGGGGGTTTGGTCAGTTCACTTTTTTCCCCCAAGTTTTGCCCACTTTCATCACCAATTAAAAAACATCATTGTTATTCAAATAACTCATCTTGACCTTGGAAAGAGCTACAACATAAGGCTACAAAAACAAAAATATAAATTAAGAAACAACAATCTTTTTGTGCTTTTTAGCACATTGCTAGCAAAGAAAAACAACATTTTAAAAGCCTTTTAAGCTTTGTTACACCAAGTTTCTAGGACATTGTAATGTCCCCATTCTTTCAGCGAGCATCAGAGTTGGTAGATTAGCCTATTATGTCGATCCTCGTAGGCTAATGGTTCTGGATAGAGGGTCACTTGAACAGGCACTTGGTCGGTAAAATGCAGTGTTGGTATCCGGAGTATGGTGACGTGGTGAATTTGTGCGTTTGGCGTGTTATTGGAGCTTAAAATGATGATCTTCACCATTTATTTCACTTCCTCAGGCTTAGGGACCATGTGTCTATTATTTAAAGGGGTCACTTTCTATTTTTCAGTTACTATTCATGGCTAAAGTGAAAAAAGACATAACTTAAGTGAATAGTGTTTTTTAATGAATAGTGTTTTCAATGAGAAATTATAAGAATGCAAGAGAAAGTTCGACCCATTCATGCATAGAGTTATTTTGTTGAATGAAACTTGGAAGTGTGGAGTTGTGGAAGAGAGAAACTAGGGTTTCTTGATTTCAGCAGTGGGAAAGCCTGGATTGGGCTTTGTTCTTCGAATTTTGGCTTCTTGATGGTGTGAAATACCACCCTAAAGTTGCTGGTCAGTTTCTTGTTGATCCATTTGGAGCTTTATTTTGCTGATTACAAGTTGTTGAAGTCATCCTTTGGAAAGGGGTTTGCTGCTAGAGTCTCCATTTGCCATCCAGAAGGAGTTGCTTGCATTTTTGAAGACTTTGGAGCTGTTTTTAAGCATCTACAGCCAGCCGCCTTGTTTGAGGGTTTATGACAGCAAAAAGAAAGAAAAACGCCTCTCTTTAGTGGCTGCTTTCACATCCAAAAGGGGCGCCCTTGCTACTGGAAGACTTCTAATCCGTTATTTGGTGGGAGAAGTTCGTAAGTTAGTTTGTATGAGCATTTTACTAGGGGCGGGTACTGTAGCACGTCACTATTCACAGTGATGTTTGGCTGTAAGTTAAATTAATTCATATGATGTATTTTGTTCAAACTTGATGCAAGTCGTCTATTCCATGTAAGCTCTTATATCATGAAGAATGCTTCTTGACTACCATTTGAGTCTTGTTCGAATTTTCATAAGTAGTTTGGTTTATTTGAGTTTCTATTACATGCATATGCTTGTTAAATTCATGTGTATCATTGGCATCAAACATCAAAACACGAAAAACACAAAAAGAAACAAACACCAAACACAAATCAGACCCGAGGATTTGTTGATGCATCAAGATGGACGCTCAGAGTGTGTATCATCCATTTTGGGATGGAGATGTAATGAGCCGAACCAATTTTTTCCAAATTTTACAATGAACAATCCAATACAACAAGAACCCGTTAGGGTTAGCTCAAATCAAACCAGCAACTGAAGGAAAGAGCCTCAACGCCAAGAATGTGCTTTCCGACCCAAGCTGGGTAAGAAGCTACCATATGGTGGAGTATCACTAGTAAAGAATGCAGTACTGGAAAGTAAACTCAACGCCAAGCATGTGCACTCCTAACCCGAGGTGGGAAAGGCGCTACCATATGGCGGAGATTCTATTAACAATGATGCTATGCAAGTAAAATAATCTCAACGCCAAGCATGTGCATTCCTAACCCAAAGTGGGAAAGGCGCTATCATATGGCGGAGAAACAGAAAGCAAATACAATGTAGACTGAGCAAGGGCCAGTCGCATCCACAACCGTGGGAATGAAAGTGATTAAACTGAAAGTAAACTAGGCGGCAAAGCCATCCTCTTCCACTAAAGTGGGGATACAAAATGTAAAGTGTAGAAAGTAAAAGAGCTGATCAGTACTACTGATTCAGCGTTACAATATGATGAACAATCACAAGCCCTAGAATCACCAAAATGCTCATAACTTCGTCAAAACACCTCTGAATGATGTGGAACTGAATGCAAATGAGAGCTAGGAGTTGAGCGACCAAGACCAAGCCAAGAAACTCCTCCAAATAGTAGTGATTTATTTATGCACGCTTTCCAATGCAACCTCAAAGAAGGTACAACCTCCAGAAATGTTCTACTAGCAAGATAAAATCCGAGACACCTCCAAAAAATCTGAAAACTTGCAAGGAGGGGCGCCCAAGGTAGACTAAAGCATAGGGCCAATACCCAGAACCACCAAAAAATCGTGCATGGACTTATGAGCAGATTTCTATTTCAGCAAAACCCTAACCAGCAAATGCAAAACTGACAAATCTCTAAAATCTTCAACCTTGATGCTCTGTCTGCTAGTCTGGATGAGAAGCAGTCTCTGAAACTCAGCTAGGTGCTATCTTTCAAGCACGAAACCAAGAGAAAGAACTAGGAGGTATGCATTCCTCGAAGCAAGCTCTGAAAGCATTTCAGCAGCATAACAATATGATAAGCAACAATAGATAATCCAATTGAAGGCCAAGTCTCTTATTTATAACTTTTTTGTCTCCAAATTCAAATCTTCTTTTCCCTCCAATTAGGGTGCCTAAATGAAATTCACTTTCTTTTTCTCCAAATTTCATTTGCATTTCATTCCCAACCCATATGATCAAAAATGCTTAAAAAGTATTAATGTATATCCCAAAAGTATTAAGTGAAAGACTTATAAAATAACTTATCTCCCACAATAGTTTTCTAAAAGATTAAGTGAAATATCAAATATAAAATTGCCTTTTTAATTATCAAATCACTTATCCCTCTCAAGCCTCCATGCCTTAGCCAAATATTTCACTTAAAACATTATTTTTCATCAAATATCAAACTTGCCAAAATAATCACCTCAAATGTTGGAGACCATTGCTCAAGCTGACCTGCCAAAAATAGCCACTGCACTAAACTGCTAAACTGCTGCTAAAAAAAGCACTGCCAGAAATAGTACTTACTAAAATTAGCATACTGCTAAAAATAGTAAGTTGTTCCGAACTCATTTTCTCCACATTTTGAGCAGTCGTCGCAACTTACTAAAAATAGTAAGTCCAGAAAAGTTCTCTGATACAGTTGCATGTCACACCATCGCGAAACTCTCTGAAAACCCATAAGGAAACCAGAATCCAAACTGGAAAACTCCAACATGCAAGCCTCCAAAAAGCAGCTGAGAACGCAAGTCAATATCCTGTCATGCATGTTACCTCATTGCGAAGCTCTCCAAAAACCCAGAAAGCTCCACTAGACATGCGTCAAAAACTCCAACATGCAAGACCTCAAAAACACCTCCGAAGTGGAAACCCTAATTTCAGCCTCCAACTAGCCTACAGGTCTCCGGAATAGGCCAATGGTCAACAAAACTGATCACTGCCGAGAAGGGGACATTACAGTCCGCCCTTCCCAAAAGTGCTTGACCTCAAGCAATTGCACAACACTCCAACTGATCCCAGGGTCCCATGTCCATCTCTGAAAGGACCCATCATGCTGATGCTGCTCCACTCTGATCATAACAATGAAGTCATTGTACCCGAATTGCACTAACCTTCTCTGCATCCCCAAAAAGTTAATATGCCTGAAGCTCAAATTGAGAGACAAGGAAGGATTGAAATCAAAATTCAGCACCTCAAGCCCCAAAAACTCAGATGAGTTAACTTCTTTCAAAGCAACAAACAAGATCTCAACAATATGAGTCTCAAAATTCCAAGCCAAAACGAGCAATGGTTCACTGCTCCAAACATTTGTACAAGGATATGTACCAAGAAAACCATTAGAATGAGCATGGTTTCCATCCAACAACTGATTGTGCTCAGTCCACACCACCATTTCTCTCATTTGAAGCCATAAATCATCTCTGGAAAGAGATTGGAAGGTTTGAAATTGAATGAACCAGCTACCAAACAAGACTGAAATGATCAACTTGAGATCTGATTTTATGAAAATCAGCATCCAAGGAGATAGATAGCTGCTGCAAAACTGAAAATCAGTACCCAAAGTATCATGTCTGCTCATATCTACAGTTAAGAACAAGCCCACTGAAGATTTCATCACAGCAAAGAACCATTCTTTGCTCAACTTATCCCTCCAAAACTCAAGTTGAAGATCAGAAATAATCATCAAATGGCTGATAAAGAAGGTAACAACACTCAGACAACTGAAAATTTGAGCCTTATCATTCCAACATACCTTCTTGTCACATACCAAATGCAAGATAATGCCGGGATCCCAAATCATAAGTAGAGAAGAGCCATTCCGCAGATGGAGAATTACTCTAACTAGAATGCTTTGATCAATACATTCTATTTGAATCATTACACCTTGAAACTCCAAGAAGTACTCAACAAAACTGAATTCGTTGAGAAAGTCAAATTCAAAATCATGAGAGAAGAATTGTTGGAAGGATTCAATGGACCCTTCATCAAACTCCATTATGAAATTAGTTACTCTTAGAGAAGATGGTGTAAGCATGAAGTCCGATAGGAATCTGACAAGCATCCACATCAAAAAATGAATAAACTCTTCATCGGAGTGTCAGTCATCTCTTTGTTGCCAATCAAGATTAGTGACCTCATTCCACCATGCTTCTAGATTTTCCACCTCCTGAAGAATGGGAAGACTAGGAGCAGCAGTGAAGTCTTCATTATGCAACTCATGCATCCTCGTTCCATTGCTGGAAGAAGTGCTAGAACTTCCCTCTTCAACAATGGTGTCAAAAGAGATTTCCTCAAGGCTTGAAATCCCATCATCTAACACCAAGGAAGGATTATCACAAGCTTCCTCTTCACCCATTTCAAAAAGAGGATTGGCATAAACTAGGAAGTCATCCCTTCCATCGTGTTGCTCTAAATCTGCACAAACAACTTCCGACTTTCTTGCAAAACCTTCAAGATCAAACTCTTCTTCAAGACTATCGAGCTCTTCAATCACTTGCTTGATTTCTTATGCTCTTTGTGCATTCTCTTGCTTCTTAGAAAGTTTGAAATCAGCAAGCTGATCTTCTAACTCCATTAATGCTACTTGAGTTTCTTCTAACATAGCCTTTGTTGATTCAAGCTCATGAGTAAGCTCATCAACCTTTCTCTCTTTTCCTTGGAAAGCACTGAAGGTCTCCTTTGCAAGTTCAATGGCATGATCTCGATCTTCAATAAAGTGTATGCAATCTGATTTCAATGTCTCCAAAGAGTCTCTGATAAGTTGCAAGTTGGGGAGAGCAACTTCATCCTTAACTCTTCTTCTCTCTTCAAGTTGAGCCTTCCAGTAGAAATCTTCAATCAAACTGTGAGTGTGATCAAAGTGGGATAGAACTCGCACTTCCCTCTTAAAGGACTCTTTGACTTGATCTTCTCACTCAAGAGTATGCAAAGATGGTGGATTGCTGGTTGGCTGCTTTTCAAAATCAGAACTTTGTTTTGTGTCTTCGCTGCCATCATAGCTGCTCCAACCTTCTTGTCTTTCACCATCAACTAGAGGAGAATGCTCAATGTCATGGAGAGGAACACACTCCACGATTTCTTCGACCCTAAGTTTGCAATCAGCTTCATGCATTGAAAAATCAAATTTGTGTTTAGTAACACCTTCAAACTCTACATCTTCAAGAGCCATATGGTCTTCTAGCTCTTCTTCTTCATCACCGTCTCCTTGATCAAACATTATGGCAGCATCAAACTTGATCAATGGATCATAATTGTCCGTTGTTCGGAAAGTTCTTGTAGCAACATACCCTTCTTTAGTAGCTGGAACCACTTCAAAGAGATCATTATGGAGCTTCGTTGAACAATCTTCTTCTTCGAAGACACCTCCAAAAGCCACCTCACAACTTCCAATGCAATCTGATTTCTGATCTTCATCTGGATCAAAGGGAAATTCATCCCACACTGGTTCCTTATCTTCGCTAGATGACTCCACACCTGGATCCCAAATAGTAAGAGGCTGATTGTTTTGATCAAAAGGAAAGAGCTCTTCGTGCTTCTTTTGGAGTGTTGACTCTTTGAATAGGTCACCACCCAACTCACTTAAACTGTCATCCTCATAAATATTTATTTCCAATGGTTTGGTTTGATGATCAAACCCAAAACCACCCTTGACACCATCACTGTAATGAAGTAAAGAATCTCTAGTGCCAGCTGTTTGGAAAACTTTATCATTCTTATCTTCAATGAACCCATCATCTATAGGTGTATTTCTGATCTCATCATGAACAGTCATATGCATGCCAAAAAGGTCTTCTTGATCACTTGTCATAAATTCATCTTGTGAAAACTCTTGAGTTTGAACAGCAACAGGAGGAAAATTATCCATCACCAAATCTTCAACAAGAGGAGGTACAAACACATTGGAATCATTACCAACATCATCACTTTGGTAACGGTCATAAGCTGATTCAAAGACACCAATAGTAATTCCTTCAACTTGCTCTTCTTCACTTGCTATCACATGCAAGTCAAAGGGCGTATTATGAGGCTCTACCACACACTCTTCATTTGTCAAGGTATCTTCATCAAGCTCACGTTCATTTTGATGTGATGTGTGCACCTTGCTTGTGCCATCTTTAATGCTAGATGACTGATTTTTCTCTTCAACTTGCATATTTGTGGGCTGCAATTCACAAATAGGCACTTCATCTTCTTCCTTCTTTGATTCTTCAACCAAAGCTTGTTCTGCTTCCCTTTTTATCATTTTCCTAATGTGATCCACCATCTCCGACTTTTCGGGCTTCAGTAACGCCACACAATTCAAATGGGAATCAAATGAAACATTGTACCTATAATCATCTGGCATGTTTTGATATTGCTCACGGAATTTGGCAGCCTCATGTTCACATTGTCTTTTATACTGTTTGGCATATTCAATGAAATCCCTTACAGCATCACTAACCTTTCCTTCCTTAGATACCATAGTTGAATCTAATTTCTCACGATCCCTGGACCTTAGAAAATGCAACATCTTTGAAACTTCTGAAAGCTAAACTGAACTCTTTTCTGACCTCTGGTGTAGAAACTGATTTCTCTGTCATTCAACTGTCAATTGAACCTTGATGGGCACAGGATGGCAGGATGCATGGCTCTGATACCATTGTAATGAACCGAACCAATTTTTTCAAACTTCGAGATGATCACAACAGCACCAAAGCACCCGTTAGGGTTAGCTCAAATCAAAATCAGCAACTGAAGGAAAGAGCCTCAACGCCAAGAATGTGCTTTTTGACCCAAGCTAGGTAAGAAGCTACCATATGGCGGAGTATCACTAGTAAAGAATGCAGTACTGGAAAGTAAACTCAACGCCAAGCATGTGCACTCCTAACCCGAGGTGGGAAAGGCGCTACCATATGGCGGAGATTCTATTAACAATGATGCTATGCAAGTAAAACAATCTCAACGCCAAGCATGTGCATTCCTAACCCGAAGTGGGAAAGGCGCTATCATATGGCGGAGAAACAGAAAGCAAATACAATGTAGACTGAGCAAGGGCTAGTCTCATCCACAACCGTGGGAATGAAAGTGATTAAACTGAAAGTAAACTAGGCGGCATAGCCATCCTCTTCCACTAAAGTGGGGATACAAAATGTAAAGTGCAGAAAGTAAAGAGGCTGATCGCTACTCCGATTCAAGGGCGATAAAGCATGAATCTAATCGAAGCCCTAGAATCACTAAAATGCTCATAAGTCAAAACACCTCCGAATGATGTGGAACTGAATGCAAATGAGAGCTAGGAGTTGAGCGACCAAGACCAAGCCAAGAGACTCCTCCAAATAGTAGTGATTTATTTATGCACGCTTTCCAATGCAACCTCAAAGAAGGTACGACCTCCAGAAATGTTCTACTAACAAGATAAAATCCGAGACACCTCCAAAAAATCTGAAAACTTGCAAGGAGGGGCGCCCAAGGTAGACTAAAGCATAGGGCCAATACCCAAAACCACCAAAAAATCGTGCATGGACTTATGAGCAGATTTCTATTTCAGCAAAACCCTAACCAACAAATGCAAAACTGACAAATCTCTAAAATCTTCAACCTTGATGCTCTGTCTGCTAGTCTGGATGAGAAGCAGTCTCTGGAAACTCAGCTAGGTGCTATCTTTCAAGCACGAAACCAAGAGAAAGAACTAGGAGGTATGCATTCCTCGAAGCAAGCTCTGAAAGTATTTCAGCAGCATAACAGTATGATAAGCAACAATAGATAATCCAATTGAAGGCCAAGTCTCTTATTTATAACTTTTTTGTCTCCAAATTCAAATCTTCTTTTCCCTCCAATTAGGGTGCCTAAATGAAATTCACTTTTCACCTTTTCTCCAAATTTCATTTGCATTTTATTTCTAACCCATATGAGGAAATATAATTTAATAAAATGCAAATATATCTCCAAAAGGCATCCAAGGTAGACTTAAGAGAAATATATTAATAAAAATCACTTATGTCTCCTCAAAAAGGCACCCAAATGTAATAAGGTGAAAGACTTAAAAATTAACTTATTTCTCCACAATAAGGCGTCTAGAATAATAAAGTGAAATATCATATAAAATTGTCTTTTTGATTAAAATCACTTATCCCTCCAAGCCTTAGCAAAATTATTTCACTTAAAATGTTATTTTCATCAAATATCAAACTTGCCAAAATAATCACCTCAAATGTTGGAGACCAAACTGCCAAACTGCTCTGCCAAAAATAGCCATAATACCAAGTTGTTGAAACACTGCCAAAAATAGCACCAAGGGTGTTGGAGACCAAACTGCTCAAACTGACTTGCCAGATATAGCCATTGAACTAAACTGCAGAAACCTTACTAAAAATAGCACTGCTAAAAATAGAACTTACTAAAAATAGCATACTGCTAAAAATAGTAAGTTGTTCCAAACTCATTTTCTCCACATTTTGAGCAGTCGTCGCAACTTACTAAAAATAGTAAGTCCAGAAAAGTTCTCTGATTCAGTTGCATGTCACACCATCACGAAGCTCTTTGAAAACCCATAAGGAATCCAGAATCCAAAATGGAAAACTCCAACATGCAAGCCTCCAAAAAGTAGCTGAGAACGCAAGTCAATATCCTGTCATGCATGTTACCTCATTGCGAAGCTCTCCAAAAACCCAGAAAGCTCCACAAGACATGCGTCAGAAATTCCAACATGCAAGACCTCAAAAACACCTCCAAAGTGGAAACCCTAATTTCAGCCTCCAACTAGACTATAGGTCTCCGGAATAGGCCAATGGTCAACACAACTGATCACTGCCGAGAAGGGACGTCTGGGGAGAGTTACCATCTTCAGTAGATGGAACTAGTGGCTGCAAGTGCCCGACTCAGTTGTTGGCAGGTGAGTGCTTGCAGGCTCGATATTTAGGTTTTCATCATGCAGATGTGTATCCAACAAGGTTTGTTGCTTCCTTGCCTCAGAGGCTACTGGTAGACACAGGGTTACAGAGGGATTATAATGACAGCAGGCATGATGGCATAGGTGGATATCACATCCATGAGAGTTTAGTGGAGGTTATGGAGAAATGTTACGTAGCAGATGCTTCCAGATATTCTTACCTCCTCATGATGGATGGATGGATGTGAGTTCTATTTATTTTGGGATCCAGGTGGAGACGGAGTTAGCACTGCCGTTTGGATGGGTCCTAGTGTATTGCTTCACCACTTCTGGTATGGTGGAGTTAGGATTAGTGTTGAGAGAATCTTGAATAATGCCCGGCGAGAAATCATGCTTTCACAATGAGGATTAGCTCGTAGCTTGCAGCAGTATGAGGATTACATTCCAAGACGAACCTCATCACAAAGCAAAAATGAGGGACTTGGTGTAGTACCCAAAAGTCTCTATGATGTGTTTGCGCTAAAAGGTGATAAGTCAGTAGAGAATTACCTACAGTCTATCGATGGGCATGAGGTTGAAAATGAAGTTGTTGTCGATAAGGAAATTTTACATCATAAGAGTATGGTGGAGCCACAGAGTGATATTCACAACATTCCAGAGGTTGTTATCAGCACTGCTAACAGATCTGGTTTACATGACAGCAGTAGGAAAAATTTGCATCAACTTGAGACAGCAGTGGCTACACCTGTACAAAATGATTCTACTAAGTTGTCGCAAGAAGGTACTCAAGATTTGGGTACTAATGGTGCAGTGTTTGATGTGGGTTCATGTCATGGTGAGTCTGATTTCTCAAATCAGACCTTAGAAAACAAGCTAGAAGGCTCATGTGTTGGCATAGAATTCCAGGATCGTGAGTCAGGTGGATATGCAGTTGCTTTGGAAGAAGTGTGCGAAGCTACTGCCAAAACAACAACCTCTACAATATCTGTTGAGCCATCCTATGAGGTACATAGCAACAGTACCCTTGTTGATATTGTGGGTGACATTGATAGCACACACGATGCTGGTTATCAGTTAGTGAGCGATTATGATTCAGCCTCATATCACAGTGCAGACTTTGTTTCATAGAACTTGCATAGGAGTCTTGAGTTTCAGAGATCTCATCATTTGGTTGGGCAACTTAAGGTCAATGATAACATGATTGCTACAGCATTAGAACATTTTGATGTTGCTCGACAGATGTTAGCTACGTATGGTTGGAGCACTCTTATGTCAAATGAGCACGGTGACAGTAGCCTTTCCTTTGTAGAGTTCCATACATTACGAGAAGCTATTAGATTAATGAAACATAATTATTTGCAGTTACTTGCTGATAGGAACTATCTTCTCGAGTGGGATTGTATTTGTTATGATGCGTTAAAGGGGAAGGAGGAGGAGGTTGATGAGCTCACTCATGAGCTTGAGGTGACTATGAACTCATTGGAGAGCACCCAGTTGACTCTTCGTGAGTCCCAGTCATGGTTAGAGGAGCTCACTGTGGAATTGAGACGGGCACAATCTTCAAGAGCTACAGATTCAGTTCAGTTTCCTACAACAACAATTGGTGATGATCTTATCTCCACAGGTTGTAGTGAGGATGTGGTTACATCCATCATGGATATAGGTGCAGCAGTTTCAATTGGGATGAGTACCTTGGTTGAGAGCAGTAGAGAACCACTCGTTGCATCGGGTTCTCCTATGGTCAGTACCATGATAGATGATGCAGGACAAATTACTGATAGCTCTTATGACGCAGTGGTGGATTCTCCTGAGAGTTGTGTGCTAGTACACGAGGCTACCCCATCATCTTCACAGGAGATATGCAGAGCAACATCTAGTTGGGAGATTGGTACTTATGTCGATTTGTTTCCCTCCCCTGGGAGAAAATCCGTCATTTCATCCCATACAGTTGATTATGATTGGCAGCTTGATGAGCCAATTCAGGAGTACAATTCAGTGTATTGTTCCAAGGACTCAGAGATGGACGATTGCAATCAACGTGGAGTGATTGCGTAGTTCGTGAATAATCCCTTATTTGAGTTTGATGGTGGGTTGATCTATGATAATCCACTCTTCGAGCTGGAAGCCGATCACACTCTTGATACTAGTTTAGGGTTGAGCGATAATCACAGTGTTTGGGATCGTCCTAGTGCATCGGGATTCCAAACAAGGCTCATGGAGGAGTTTAATAGTGTGTACACGGTGAGGAATGCTTACAGTTTTTCCATTGACCTACCTGTACATGATTCGTATTCGATGCACAGTTCTTGGGCCCAGGGTGATTCTCTGGGTGCAATCAAGGGGAGTAACTCTTTATTGTGTCCAGAGTTACCATCTTCAGAAGATGGGACTAAAGGCTGCCAGTACTCGATTCAGTTGCTTGCAGGGGATTACTGGCAGGGACAACAATCCGTTATCCATCATGCTGATAGGTATCCAACAAGGTTTGCTACTTTAATGTCCCAGGGATTTCATACAGATACATGGTTACAAGGTGATTACGGTGTCAGCGGACATGATGGTTTGATTAGTTATCACTTCCATGGGTGTTTTGGAGAGGCTGTAGAGAGATATTGTGTTGTGGATGTTTCTAGATATTTTTATCTCTTCATGACAGATGGATGTGACTTCAAGTTGTATTGGGATCCGGGTGGTGACAATTCTGGCACTGCAGTCTGGTTGGGTTTCGATAGGTTGCTTCACCATTTTCAACGTGGTGAAGTTGTGATCAAAGTTGCGCAGAGGAAGTCAGAGGTTATCAGACATGGTAGACTTCCATTCTGGGTTTGGGACCCAGGGATATTTTGCGTAGTGGTATTTATGTTGGTGCTTCAGGAATTAGTTAGCGATGCATGGGACGTTTCACAGTTCTTCTTTCGGGCCTTACGAGGAGTGAAGTTTCTTCGCAGTAATGATTGCTTGGGGACAAGCAATTTCAGGGAGGGTGGACTGTAATGTCCCCATTCTTTCGCGAGCATCAGAGTTGGTGGATTAGCCTATTATGTTGATCCTCGTAGGCTAATGGTTCTGGATAGAGGGTCACTTGAACAGGCACTTGGTCGGTAAAATGCAGTGTTGGTATCCGGAGTATGGTGACGTGGTGAATTTGTGCGTTTGGTGTGTTATTGGAGCTTAAAATGATGATCTTCACCATTTATTTCACTTCCTCAGGCTTAGGGACCATGTGTCTATTATTTAAAGGGATCACTTTCTATTTTTCAGTTACTATTCATGGCTAAAGTGAAAAAAGACATAACTTAAGTGAATAGTGTTTTTTTTAATGAATAGTGTTTTCAATGAGAAATTATAAGAATGCAATAGAAAGTTCGACCCATTCATGCATAGAGTTATTTTGTTGAATGAAACTTGGAAGTGTGGAGTTGTGGAAGAGAGAAACTAGGGTTTCTTGATTTCAGCAGTGGGAAAGCCTGGATTGGGCTTTGTTCTTCGAATTTTGGCTTCTTGATGGTGTGAAATACCACCCTAAAGTTGTTGGTCAGTTTCTTGTTGATCCATTTGGAGCTTTATTTTGCTGATTACAAGTTGTTGAAGTCATCCTTTGGAAAGGGGTTTGCTGCTAGAGTCTCCATTTGCCATCCAGAAGGAGTTGCTTGCATTTTTGAAGACTTTGGAGCTGTTTTTAAGCATCTACAGCCAGCCGCCTTGTTTGAGGGTTTATGACAGCAAAAAGAAAGAAAAACGCCTCTCTTTAGTGGCTGCTTTCACATCCAAAAGGGGCGCCCTTGCTACTGGAAGACTTCTAATCCGTTATTTGGTGGGAGAAGTTCGTAAGTTAGTTTGTATGAGCATTTTACTAGGGGCGGGTACTGTAGCACGTCACTATTCACAGTGATGTTTGGCTGTAAGTTAAATTAATTCATATGATGTATTTTGTTCAAACTTGATGCAAGTCGTCTATTCCATGTAAGCTCTTATATCATGAAGAATGCTTCTTGACTACCATTTGAGTCTTGTTCGAATTTTCATAAGTAGTTTGGTTTATTTGAGTTTCTATTACATGCATATGCTTGTTAAATTCATGTGTATCATTGGCATCAAACATCAAAACACGAAAAACACAAAAAAAACAAACACCAAATACAAATCAGACCTACAAACGCGAGTAGAATAATGCTTGGCCAAGTGGCGGTTCATAGGGCTTATGGATGATATGAAACAAGGGGACATGCTTCCAATACAGTATGGGAGGGGAGATGTTTTTTTGGTGATGGCAAAGGACAAGAATTAAAAAAAGGGAAAATTAGAAAAATATAGGAAATTTCAATTATTCATATATAAGGCATTCATCATACATTATATAATCATATTACGAAACATTAGAGCTGTTTTGAGAATTCATGAGTTGACATCTTGAAATATGCCTACCAATTTTTTCCTTGAATTCTCACAACACAAACCAACACTACGCCAAATGTTTAGTGTTAGCTTTCCAAATGATAAGCAATTGAATACACTCAATGCCAAGAATGTTCACCAAGATCCTTGAAGAGGCGAGGTGATAGCATATGGCGGAGTAAATTGAACAATAACTGAAAGAGAAGTTACAATTGAATGAAACTAGGTGGTGAACCAGCCATGAAATATTTCCACACTTCCACTTATTCAGCGGGGGGGAAGATTACAAATTAAACAATTCATCCGTTGTGGCAGGCATCCACTCATTGGTGGGAATTCTCCACTTTCCAATGGGTAATAAATGAAAGATTAGAATGTTCTTTTTCCACATTGGCGGTAAACCATCCAGGGGTTACAAATATGAAATTAAACACAAGAATATGCAGCAATTAAAATGACTGAAACAGTACTATTGTTTACAGTCTTACAATATAAATAACAGCTGCAAATTACAAGAGATTTACAATAGAATCAAAGCACAATTGATAGAAGATGATCACCACAATAAATTATCTCTCAAATGCTGGAAACATAACCAAAATCTGAACTTCTAGAGGTCTGATAATAATAACCAGCAAACTGAAAATGATCAACCAGCAAACTGTAAATTAATGAAATGCTCACAACTACTTCAAAATACCTCCAAATGGAATGAAATGAATTGCAATGACTCTCTGGAGGATAGGTGCCCAATATGCAATGGAAAAATTGCATCAAAACTCCACCAATAATTTATCATGAACTTCAATGCCCTCTTGAAATGGTACGGCCTGCTGAAAGGGGCGATTTTGCAAGATAAAATAAAATACTTCGAATTAAATTCCAATCTTCTGTGGAAAGGGTTGCCCTTGGTCTAGAATCACAAAGCATCAGTACCCAAAACGAGATTAAATTTGCTCAAAAAGCTGCTAACAAAAATCACTTTCAGCTGTAGAAATACCAGCAACACAAAACTAAAAAACATCACCAAAATTCTCCACTTTGAAGCCCAAATCTGCTAGTCTGAATGAGAAGCAGCAATAAACCAACTAGGTGTTATCTTTCAAACATGAAATTGGACAAATGCTAGGAGGTAAGCATTCCTCGAAGCCAAATTCACAATGTCATTTTGACAGCATAACATTAGCATAAACAATGGATGAGAAATGCTGGAGCAAACTCTCTCTTTTATAGAATTGGAGGTGACTTTTCAAATTCCATAACTCCCTCCAAGAAATGGGACACCTAAACTCCTTTTTTGAAATAATTTAAATTTGAAAACACTTTATTTCCTCTCAATATGGTGTCCAACTTCAAGGCATAAAATAACTTTAGAAAATATTAAATATTCTCTTCATGTGGCATCCCCCTTCATGTCCACCTTTTAAAACAACTTCAAGTTAATGCACTAGGCCAAGGGGTCAATTTTAAAATATAACATTAATGCCTTGAAATCAATCATTTTCTCCAAAAATTGCTCTTCTAAAGCCAAAACCAAAATAACTCAATTGCTCCAACAAAAGAGAAGTCATTGAAGTGCTGCCAACTGGACCACTGCCAAAATTAGAACTTACTAAAAATAGTAAATTCAGAGAAATGCCGAAAACCAAGAATCGAAGGAAACCCTAATTTCACTTCTGATCAACCTACGGATTTCCGGAAATAGGCTATCAGTCACAGAAGAGCGTATGGCCAAAATGGGGACATTATAGTCCGCCCTTCCCAAAATTGCTTGTCCTCAAGCAATGCCACAACTCTCCAAACTGATCCCACTAAAAATATAGGATCCCAGGGTCCCATGTCCATCTCAGAAAGGTCCCACCATGATGATGCTGCTCTACTCTGATCACAGGAATGAAATCACTGCATCGGAACTGCATAAACCATCCCTGCAACCTGAAGAAGATAACATGGCCGAATATCAAACTGAAAAACATGGAAGGAATGGAATCAAAATCTAGCAGCATCTCATGCCCATTAAACTCTGAGGAATTAACATCTGCGATGTCAATTTCAATCACCAACCCGATAACAAAGAAGATAAATCTAAACAACTCAAAGATATTCTCATCAACATCACTCCTCAAAGCATCAAACCAAATCACAACAACAAATGTGACTCCATCATAGCTATTTGCAAAGGAAAAAACAGCCCTTTGCATGGTCATAACAGCCGCATCATCAAAGCTCCTCAAAGATGTATAATGCCACTTCTGAGTAATTCTGACATATTCAAGAAAATTTCTGAAAACTCCCATTAATCTCTCCTCAAAAGTCTCAAAAAGTTGAACCCAAACAAGCAAGGGTTCGCTGCCCCAAACACTAGTGCAAGAAATAGTATAGAGTAAATCACTGGAAAGGAACTTAAACACCATCCAAATCTGGTCCAAATCACTACGGAGCATCATTTCCCACTTTTGAGGCCATAAACCATTATTGAAAAAAGATTGAGAAGAGGAAGAATGAATGTACCAGCTGCCTATGGAAACTGAAATGAACCTCTCAAAATCTGATTTTAGGAAAATCATCATGCAATGAACTGAACAACTGCTGTAATACTGAAAATCAGCGTCTATAATAGCACAATTGCTCATGCCCAAGGCTGGAAACATCTTCTCAAGAAACTCCAAGCCAACATTAAACCATCCTTTGTTCGAAATATCTCTCCAATTCACCAGTTGATGAGCAAAAAGAACCTTCGAGTGATTGGCGAAGATGGGGACAGCATCAGAGGATCTGAAAATTAAATCCTTATCTCTCCAAGGATTCCTCTTTCTACTTGTAACAATCTCCATCAAGCC